>JAACNH010001084.1:0-53669 GCA_019447015.1 Hymenochirus boettgeri | reverse complement strand
CTGACAACACTGGCTAATGATCTATCTAGAGGCCTGACTTAACACTGTCTAATGGACTGGAGAGCAGATAACACTGGCTAATGATCTGGCAGGCTTAAGACACTGACTAAGGATCTGGAGGGCTGACTAACACTGGCTAATCCAACACCAACAAGACTAACACTGGCTGAATAACACTGGCTAATGATCTGGCAGGCTTAAAACACTGACTAAGGATCTGGAGGGCTGACTAACACTGGCTAATCCAAATTTACCAGCACATGTCCCCTCGGGGTCCAGTTGGTGCAAGCTCAGCACATTCACCTGCTATACTCCATCCAAAATCAGAGAATGAGCAGCACTCATTAAAATATATCAATTTATTAGTAACTTTAAAATACAATGCATTTTCTGCCACAACACATGAATTTTTCCTTCAGACACAATAGCAACTTTTCGGATCGCCTTGATCCTTTGTCAAGCTAAAGGTTGGCTTAACAAAGGATCAAGGTAATCCGAAACATTGCTATTGTGTTGCTATTGTGTCTGAAGCTGGCTAATGATCTGGAGGGCTGACAAAACTTTGGCTTATGAATTGGAGGGCTGATTATCGTTCATGGGTAGGAGCTCTTTCCGACTGATTGGAGTGCAGACGAACGATCGTAGTCGAAAAGTCGTTCCTGCAAAGTTGGACGTCCCTCACTACGGACCACCTTGTTTCCTATGAATCGCCAGGTACTTAGAACTCCTGCTGGGCATTACTTCCCACCAAACATTACAAAACGACCTACGCGCGTTTCACCAGTGCGCGCATGGGCTTTTTCAGACCACGCATAGGTCATTTTGTAATGTTTGGTGGGAGCGACTTTTCGAGTCTGACCGGTGAAGAGTGTGGTCCGCCCTGCCTATCTTCTAGGCGGGTCCTAGCTTCTCATGTAGGTCCCGGTGTCTTGTATGGGGTTGTTCTCCTAAGTTGTGTTGGAGTGAAGCAGAGCAGTGTATCCTTGTGCGGGGTATACTTGGAATACTTGCACGTCCCTAGACAAGTGATGTAACTTTGGAACAAACATCAGTGAGTCGTCTTATTTATGGTACCCTAGCTATTGCTGGACTTTTAGGTGTTTTTTTAGCGGTCCGGGGACGCACTGATTGACATTTTGTATTTTGATTATGTGATTTTTACATATTGTGTATCTGTTGCATATGCTTGTGAAGGTTCTCATTCATCCAGGTCATGGTATATCTGTTGTATTCAATTAGATCAACTGGACTTGAAATGTCAAGTTCATTGTACATGACCGTTTCGCTAGTCAATCCGACTTGCATTTATTCAATTCAGATATGATCTTGTACAAGAATTCTGTGGCAATTCCTCGTACCCTGGGAAAATCCCAATTAGCATACACAGCCAGGTTTGTAAGGGTGTCCTACAGGTGTGATTAGATAGTGGGCTAAGGAAGGAGGTGTATAGGAAGATGATTGCCAAGAGTAAACGGGTCAACAAACAGCATTGACATGGCAGAAAGTTGGTGTCGAACCCCCCCACCTCTATTTAGGTTGGTTTCTTTATTTTCAACTGGCCCCAGAATGGCACCCTTCCTTCTAACAACCTCTCTGTGACACCAAGTCAGTTTCCTTCGTACCAGTCTATGTTAAACATGTACAATCTTCAAACGGTGATTTATTGTCCTTTTCGACTTTAAGATGAAACGAACACGGCTGAGTCCTTTCGGACATCCCTTTCGGATGTACCAGATGCTGCATCTAGGGTTCGTGCGGTTAAAGCATCTATCAATGGTGTGCTGTAAAGTTCAACCAAGAGTTCACCAGATTTTTCCATGAATTTTTCCAAGCCTGCCAGGTGGACTCCGAACAAACACACCTGTATAAGATGGCAGCAATAGTCGTCAGAGGTTACGAAAGTCCCAAACCCTAAACCACAAGAAAAGCTAAGTATATACCAGCCCAGTGCAGTGTCAGGTGAAGAATGATTGCTGTAGATTTGTATGTGGGGGGCAGCACCAACAACGGCACACTGCATTCAACCTAGGCCCCCAGCACACAGAAAAGTTCCCAATTTCCCAGGGTCAGGAACACCTCCAAGTCCGTGTATCGGTCACTATAAGGCATAAAGGACATTTACCACTTTGAACGATTGCCAACCATGACGCAGTGAACATAATGGCGAAAGAACGTGACTGTAGTTCAAGAGAGTGTAAGGAGCGCCTTTATGTGAAAATAAAGAAACCAGCCTGAATAGAGGTGGGGGCGGTCGACACCAACATGTATGCCATGTGTACACAATGCTGTGTTGACACCTTACTCTGGGCGTTCCGTATAACACCTCTTAGGACTAATCTAATCACACCCTTAACACCTGGCTTGTGTGATCTTGCTAATTGGGATTTTCAGGGTACATAATTGCCACAGATTCTTGTACAAGTCATTCTGAATTGAGGAAAGCAGGTGGATTATCTTTTATGACTAGCGAAACGTCTTCAAGAACTACATTTCAAGTCCAGTTGATCTAATTGAATACAACAGATATCTATCTTAGTATCTCTTATGGACCACTACACAGTTGCCATCACAGCCAAAAACGGAATACTATTCTCTTAGCAGACCCATATGATCATGAACAAGCTCACAATAAGCTCACAAAGCCTGGCGAATAGGTGGAAACCTTTTCAGAGGCAAAGGGGGAGAAGAACATTTCAGTGCCAAAAAGGTTAGTACTTTATCTATCAGCTTTCTTACTATTTAATACAAATGTCTTGAAGCAGAATCATACAAACACTCTACACTAGATGTTACTGAAAGGTAACCAAACAGAATAAACTTAAAGCAAAACTAATCCTTGCATGAGATATAACATACCCTTTAGGCTACTTTCAGACGAATGGCAAATGCGCTTTTTATGTCCTGTTTTATAGGGTCTTGGAAATACTAAATTATGTCTAATTTTCCTTATCCCTTATATTATAAATAGATGTGCATTTTACCATTATATTGGGCTGATGCCTGAAGGTGACAGACATTTTTCTGTTTTTTCTGGGATGGTAAAATGCCACAGGATATGTGGTTAGGGACAATGGTTCAAAAAAGTGCCAACATGTTATATAAAAAGTATAGCTAAACCATCCCTTTAATTGAGGGACATTTAAAGGCAACAAACTCTTCAACCTGCATTTTTCTGTTTTCTTTTTAATATTTTACCACATTGGTTTGCTCCCAGCCTGAATTTAAAGGGAACCCCATGTTCTTAACCCTCTGACATTATGTCTAAATTCTGACTGTTCTATTTGTTTTGCTTTTTTACTCAGTTCTCTCCCATTACAGGTAACACAGAAGGATGGCATTCTATTTACCCTTTTGGCAAGGAACGATTATTGACTTCAGCATTATTGAGATAAGGGCAGGCCTAGAGCTTGTTGATTGGTTAATCCAGACCCACAGATTACTTTTTATGGAGCAATTTTTGTGAACTTGCACTTAAGAGCACTTGCTCTCCCCTCCTTTCTCTTCTTTCTATCAGCTGGGAGAGGTAAAAGTTTATCCAGAGCAGGTTGTGAAAGACTTTCATCATTGGAATCTGACAAGCTTAGATCACAGTGAGTATAAATGTCTAATAATAACCATTAATTGTAACTATTATATTTAACATAACTGATCTAGGGATCAAAAAGGGATTTTTTTCCCCTTCTGGTCTAAATTGGATTAACCTTCTGATAGGAATTTTTAACTGTAAGTCGGGCATGATAGGTAGGGTAAAAGTTTGAACAAGATGGATATATATGTCTTAATTCAATCTTCTCTACTACAGTTATGTTATTTATGTAATTACTACATACAGAATCTTATTGATAAACAATTTAGATTCGGCGTCTACTAGGAAACCATTTTATTTAACAATAAAGAGAAATTCTATAGTTAATGGCAATAACGGTGCTAACCTTGTGTTAAATGGGTTTATTTAAAGATGCCTTCACATGCATTTCATTTCTATTATTACTGTTTTTCGAGCTAACCAATCCAATTGCAGAACATTACATCATTATTGGATAAGCGACACGGTTTAAGATGAAACCTCACGTGGACACACAACCTTTAAAGTGCTTTATTGATCTCCACATGTTTCAACTGAATGGTCCTTCCTCAGGTGAATCTTTACCCCAGGAAGGAGGGTTTGTCAGAAAGCTAAATCCTTTTGATGTAAATTGCTGCTGGTTTGGTTTAACTTTGCCTTTCCTCCCAAGTCCACTCAGGGTTTGAGTTTTCCCCATTAGGTTTGCAGAAGGATGAGAGAGATCACAGTGAAAGCCAAATGAATATAAACTGGTTCCTCAACGACCAAATAGTACTGGGTTTAAATAACTTTGACACGTTTTATCCAGTGGTTTCAGGGTCAGATAACTCCAGGTCACATTCACTGGGCTCAGTCTTTGATCTGTTGGTGTTTGGAATGTACCACTTGTGATTACAAAACCAACTGAGCCTACAGAGGAGGAACATTTATTCTCATCAATCATAATTATTTCCCTGGATTCACAGTCAATTTAACGATGAATTATTACACGCCTGGGAATCCCTCTCCCTCAATTCCTCTCTCTGTTACGTTTGTGATGTACAGTAATGTCAGAGATGGAGTCTAATTAAAGGGACACAACCCCCTCCCCCCCAACACACACACACACTGACACACAATTTTAAAGAAAACTACCATACACACACAGTTATCCATGTCTGTATCTGTCTTGTTTACTCATGTAAACATGTATATGTATATAGGGAAGGACAGGTCTGGGATACATAATATACATATAAATCTACATATACTGTACATACAGGGGGGCGCAGGTCTGGGATACATAATATACATATAAATATACATATACATACAGAGGGCGCAGGGCTGGGATACATAATATACATATAAATATACATATACATACAGAGGGGGTAGGGCGCAGGGCTGGGATACATAATATACATATAAATATACATATACATACAGAGGGGGGAGGGCGCAGGGCTGGAATATGTAAAGAAATTCAGCTGACAAGTGAAAATATTGACTTTCTCTATATGTATTATTAAATGATTGATGATTTTATAACAAAAAAAGGCACATTTTTATAATGAAGACCAGACGTGTATTATATCTTTATAATAGTCATTTGGTGATGTCACATATAATAACCCCCAGCCTACTACACGTTTGGCCCCTGTAACTGACTGTACATTATCACCTGGTAGTTTAATGTTTTTAGGGTATGTTCTCACTATTAAAGTGCTGTAATGTATATGGAAATGCAGAAATGCATCTCCTATAAGATATAAAATACATGTATATATGTTTGTGAGAAAATCGGAAACATATAACATATATAACACGCCCCTTCACAGTGAAATGGGTTTGTACCCATGCGCATTATCACAGGGACAGATTCATTTCTATTACTGTCCCTGCGTTATTCTTACTGTACACTAAACTGTACCAATACGTCTATAGCCCTAGCAGGCTGCAATACCGTGCAAGGATAAAGAGCTTTTCATTGTAAATTCTATTTACCAGCTGAAGGAGAACTAATGCTGAAATATAACTAGCCCTGAATGGATTGTATAATTGGTAGAAAGAAATCCTCCTTTAATAACGCAGGTTTAAGTCTTCCATAGGGGTCCCACAGACCAGAATACTGGTTGGCCTGCCCATGACCTCTCTGTTATCATGACTGAGAAGTGAGAAAACCAATTGTTGTTCATTAGCAAAGAGGGCTGCAAAAATCAGGAAATGTAAAGAAACCTGCACAGTTACATATGATTTATCCAGAGGTGACAGTTAGAGCGACATGCTAGATAGGAATTAGACAATTCATTTAGTAACCAAGCCCTGTTATTTTTAAATGGAGCCCTGAGTTTCTACCCATCCCCATGGTAACAAAGCTTCATAGGATAGAGAGCGAACAAATTTATTTTGTCTATGAATAAAAAGTAAAATGGTCCGACACATTCACTTAACCCATATCCTCCTTTAATCCACTTATTATTGATGATAAAGGAGACCGAGCGCCTTTGATCTATGAATAGTTAATTAAACTTTGAATTAAAGTGATTAATATTTAGGGGAAATTGAAGCTTTGTTGACAGCGTACAGGAGAGATTAATGTAATAGACATGAATGGCAGATAATGAAAAGTCTCCTCTATCCCTCTATTAAAGAGAAAGACAAGTGTCATTTTCTGGTGACTGTGTGTATCATTAAAGGACATGGCCACCTCTGTAGTGTAGGGCTCCCTCTGCCACCCCCAAACGTTATAGTAGTTTGTAAAAAAGCCGAACTTTACTTACACAGCCTCGTTCCCCCGGGGTTCAGACACGGCCCTCTGTCTGCATGAAACTACTAGCAGGGGTCCGGAACGGACAGAACGCCGGGGGAACGAGGCTGTGTAAGTAGAGTTCGGCAAACTGCTATAGCGAGTGGGGATGGGAGAGGGTCCCCACTTTCTAGGACTTTGGGCTGACATTGCAGGAGAACCATTTGGAGCAGAGAGGTATGGTAAGGATTTTATTACACTACACAGTGGGGCCAGTAGTGGGGGAGAATGTAGCTTTGGGGGTAGACATGCCCTTTAAGATGTAAACCAATAGGAATTTCAATCAGATTAAATTTAACCCCAGAATGCTCCAACAGTACTAGGAACCAAAACATGGCAGATAATACGCCCCAACAATGGGACCAAGGGAATACCCAGTCATGCCCCCAGGGCGCCCAGGATAGTTGTGTTACTAGGAATAACTGGGCCCCAGCAAAAATATAATGCAGTAACTAGGAATCACTGGACCCCCCAGCAAAACTATGATGGGGCCCCTATCCGTGCTTTATCCACAGTGGTTTTCTGGGAAGACGATACATCTGTCATAGGAAAAATAAGAAGATGGGTCCCCTTTGGCTCCAGGGCCCCCTTGCAGTTGCTCCCCCTGCTCTCCTAATGGTTGTCTGGGGTGGAAGGCAATATCTATCATAAGAAATGTATGGAGGAGTTGGAGGGGGCTGCTACCTGCATACATGCTTTTGCATAATAGCAAAATATACCATCTGTTTGGACTATTAGGGTAGATAGAGTCAGTATATCAACCTGCTTGACCGGTCACAGAGTTCATCTGGTCGTCCAGACCAAAAATGACCGACATATCCAATCCATCTTTGGTCCAATTTGGACCGACATCAGTCAAACGTGGCTAAAGAGTACCAGCGATATTTTGACATGATCGACTAAAATATCATGGTTGCTGGCCAGTTGATGCAAAATATCACCTTATGTGTACTGAGCCTAAGATGTAATATTTTGTACTTGATCTATGGTCTGGTAATTAGAAAGACTGGGGACTGGCAGAGACATGACCGCTTTACCAATCATCCCCAAATCCTTTTTGTCTGCAAAATTGGTTGTTTAGAAAGATTATTTAGTCCGGCAGACAACTGGTTGGACCAAAATGTCAGCCTAACTGCCCCTAAACCCCTCCTACATTTACCGCAAATACATGTGTGGTGTAAATATAAATAATATAAATAACGTACTTTAGCGTAACATGGAGCTAAAGGCTTGTGGCGGGGGTGGACAATGCTGCTGATCTTTACAGGTGAGAGATACATTCAGCTATTAACAGCAGCATAATTCTACAGCAGATACATAGAATCCGTTCCGGCAAATTTATATTTTATCTTTAGTTATTTTTTAATCTTGGTTTTAAAAGGCGCTGAGCAAAACTTAAGAGGTTAAAGCTACAGAATGAATTTGAAAGATCTAGAAATGACAGATAAGCAGGGTAAATAAATAATGGGTCCAAAATACAGGGAATGCTCTTTGGTCTATCAAACCTTACAATCAGCAGTCATTCAGATAGAGGCTATGTGACAGTTATAAATCATTTACATGTGATTTAGCTTCATCTCAAAATAAAAATAAACTGGGTAATAAGTAATGGTACAGTACACACGCAAGATGTGCATCCCGACCCGCAACCCCCGGCATATTGACGAACGACCCCAGACTGATTCTTGCCCAAAACGGACGCTCATGTAGCCATCAGGGGTCGTGGGTCGGGACCATATTGAACGTGTGTACGACCCTTTAGATAAGCTAAAAACAAACTACCACCCCTGATACACATAAAACATCGCCCAGCCTTAATGCAGTTAATCCTGTCTGATTATGTTTCATACAATAAGCAATTGGCCAGCACTGGGGACCACCCACTTTCTTGTGCGCCACCCCATTGCAGACAAGAGCAGTCGATGGCACCAATTCCAAAGGCTTCAAACACAACCATGGAATAACTGTATTTTGGAATGATGTGCAAGGGTTGATTGAATTTTATTAATATGAAAATGCTTTTATATGTATATTTATATCTATATTACGTATAACCTTCTACAGAACATCATTTTATATAATATCTTAGAGAGCTGGTTGCTGTATTTCCTACCTGTTTGGAATACATTATGTCAATGAATCATATCACACTAAACAACTCTCCCACTCACGTACATTGGGAGTTTTGACATTCTGACGTAAGCTGTCAAACTGCGATCATCCGATCTAATCAGATCATCTCGCACCAGTACTTCCCCTTTAACTCTTACAGAAGGACAGACTAGATTTAGATTTGACCAGCACACCATAGAGATGACATGGCTATTCCTCTCTATATAAAAGGTTGACCACTTGTATTATTAACATTCATGTCATTTTCATATTAATCCGATCAGTGAATACCACATGTAAACATTAGGTAAAAATTAGGTTTCAATAAATTAAATGCACGGAAATTGAAACAGCCAAGATCTGGTTGCACCATATAGGAGGGATCTCTACCTGTAGGCCCCTATAGGAAGAGGCACACTATAATTAAAAGTGATGTTTAAAGATGATGCCATTGTTTAGTATAGTGTAGCACAGTGTACCCATCAAATTAACTATATTACATCTGTCTCACATTAATGGGGAAGTTCAGTGCAAATACATATCATTTTAAGAAAAAAGAGCAGTATTTTTCCATCCCAATGACCTTAACCTGCCCATTCAGCATTGTGTCTGTGTATAAATAAATGGTTCCGAAATACTGACTTCCTGTTTGCAGGACCCCTAATAGAGACAGTTATGGTCTTGCCCTTGACCCAGCGCCTGGGTTGATTCAGTTGCTCAGTAGAGATCTGAGCATGTTTGACCCATCCAACAGCCAATCAGTAGAAATGACTGTTATGAGCAGTCCAAGGAAGTGGTGCATTCTGGGAAGAAGAAGGACTGTTAGAACCTGAAATGTCAGATCACTAATGTCAACAGCAGGGAATAGCAAGGGGTATAAATTCAACAATTTTTTTAGAATTGAAGAGAATATGTAGAATAACTTGGTATGCATAATATAAACTTACAGGGAGATTTAATAAAAGTTATTTTTTATAAAAAGGATACTAATTTTGCCTCAACCAATCAGATCTTATTTAGCATTTGAAATCTAACATCTGATTGGTTGGGGCAAAATTAGCACCATTTTTAACGATAAGAACTTTTATTGAATCTCCCTGTAAGAATTTTAAAAATAATAATATTTTCCACTGAATTTTCACTTAAAAAGCCTCTCGTTGTAACTATTCCAGTGGAATCTTTTACAAGTTTAAATCATGCAGGGGAGGGCCGAGACCTTCACTCACTACAGCCAAAAAGCTTTGACAAGTCCGTCTTCATGTGGCATGATATCACACCATCAGCCATGGCCCAATTAGTGGAGCAAAGAGTGGCCGGGGGGGGCATTTGCCTGTCTTCCTACTGGCCCAGTCATCCCCTAATATAATGTTACTGTTAATTTCCCAGGAGACATTGAAAGTGACGTTTGGTGAGATATGTTCCTTTTTTACAACAAATTCTTTCTTTCAGTTGTAACAATGAACGATGCAGAAATGACCCAGATGTCCAAAAAGGATCCTGAATTGTGCAAAGAAGAGGAGCCAATAAAGCTTCATTGGTTTGAAGCGTATTTACAGCCATGTGTGGCGGAACTCCTGGGTACCAGCCTCTTTGTTTTCATTGGCTGCCTCTCTGTCATTGAAAATGGCACTACAACAGGAAACCTTCAGCCAGCACTGGCACATGGACTGTCGTTGGGACTAATTATTGGTGTCCTGGGGGGTATCAGGTAACATGGTCTATTATATTTCCTATTATAGAAAGAGGGAGAACAATGCACCCCCTTTTGATATAAGAATATTAGAAGTTATTATGGATTTCCTTGACCATCAGTAGCAAAACTGTAGAGAACCAGGCCCCCCTGCCAATGGCTGGGCCCCTGACACAATTAAGGTGCATGGAGAGTAGACAATGGGGATAAGGATACATCAATTAAGAAGAGGGAAAATGTAATTCTGGTCAGTTTAAAAAAAAAGCTGGATGAGTTTCTGCAAACAAGGAATGTTACAAGTTACTGGTATTGATACATAAAGTAGAGTTGATCCAGGGAAATTTCCGATTGTCACTTGGAGTCAGGAAGGAATTTTTTCCCCTTCATAAATTTGGTGGTTTTTTTTGCCTTCCTCTGGATCAACAGTTAGGCAGGAAATGAGGATATTGCTAGATGGGTTGGACTGGATAGACGTATGTCTTTATTCAACCTCAAATACTATACTATGTATCCCTCTATATTATCATATCTCATAATTGGGAATAACATCCAGTGTGAAAAGTGAGTTAAAATATAATCTTTATTAGGTATACATTAAAACTGATAACACACATTTAAAAATATTGTCTAAAAACCGATCAGTCGGTTGCACCTTTATTAACATACGTGCAGATCGGTGGGCCCTCTTAGTTACCCCCACCCCTGCTGCTATGAGGGCTATTGCTATGCCACTGTTAACCATATAAAACATGGAACTCCAAGGTGGTTTGTCATATCTTTATATTTTAAAGTATTACAGGTTTATTACACATTCCATGAATCATGTGACATTGATGACATTGCTAAACACCATTTATAAGTTTATAATTTAATGGAACAATATAGGAATTATAGCTTTCACACTGACATTTAAAGTATTTTAAGTATCCTGGTTGTAGAAAATGCACATGTTCTATTAAATTCCAATAAATTATAAACTTATAAATGATGTTTAGTGATGTCATTGGTGTCACATGATTAATGTAACGTGTAGTAATAATGTAATGGACCCCTACTTTAAAATAGAAAGATATGACCACGTTTTATATGGTCAATGAACCTTAATGACTTATCTCAAAAGGGGGTGCAATGTTTCTCCCTTGATTGGCCGATGAAGTGTCAGGGAGGAGAAATACAATGAAACAATGGTTTAAGTGAGATGGAGCAGTCCACAAGAATATAAGTGACAGTCAAACCAAGTTTCGGAGCAAAACAGGTGCAAAGACACTGGTTTTTTAACCAGTATTTGACAAACTTAAATGAGTTACTCCCATTAGAGTTCCACTACTAACTTAGGGCTAGGCCACACTAGTGCGCTAGATCGCGATTTCAACACTAGTGCATTGCCGGGCGCAGCCCATACGATCTGTAAAATGGAGCACATGCAATCCGCATTTCTGGTGCAATCTCATGTGCTCCGATTGCAAAACATTGTGTTATCGCATCACACGAGTGCGCTGGTAACACGAGCGCTTGTGTGCTCATTTCCGGGGGGGGGTTGCGCCTGGGTGGCCTCAGCCTAACTCAACACTGGGAAGAACTCTAGACTGCAATAAACCACATCCAAAAGGAATGAAAGTTCGATCGGATATTTTGGTAAAATTCAGCTGATTGGGCAAGATTTTATGGCTTTACAATCACAGACCCTGCACACTTTGTTATTTCATACATAGTGTAAAAGATACTTTCCAACATAAAAATCAAATGAATCTCTTTTACCTCTGGACTGTCCTGTAACCATTAACTTTCATGTAACAGGAGTAAAGCAAATTGTTATGGCTGTAAGGCCGCACTCAGATAAGAAAGGGCAATATTCCTGACTTGGAAGTGTGTCCCTTGTACCTACAATAGGTTTTCCTATATAACCCTTGTTAAGCTGATAATCAGTACACAGAAAAGGATTCGCCTAAAAGGACGGCTTTCTCCCCTTCTCTGGAACAATTTAAAACTTAGCTTATAATTTAACTAGCAAACCACGTGGCACGCACAATCCCCCCCACACACACACACTTGTCCCCCCCTTCTAGAGCATGCATTCCACCGCGCGCAAATGGATCCAGTGTCCGTGCATATTAACAGGTTTATTTTAGTTTATAGGATAAATCTTATTCCTAGGGGCATATTTATAAAGCTTCGTTAAGTTTTCGCGGCCGTTTTCCCTGACATTAACGCATAAATCGCATTTAACGCGATTTATTAATGTCCGAAAACGACAGTGAAAAGTTAACGAAGGGTTAACCCTTCGCGGTGATACTTACCCGTTACCGCCGCTTCTATTTATAAAGCGGCGGTATGAGTTTCGCACTGCTAGTATCGGCTGTTTTACTTCGCCACCTTGAAGGTGGCGAAAGCAGCTGATACTAGCCTCCCTGCGGCGGGGATGGGCAGGCGACCCGCGGCGGGTGGTCGCACCCACCCCGGGAGGCACGCCCATTCCGCCCACAACCCCCCGCGGCGGCGGAGACCACCCGCTGCCGGGAAGGGGCCGCCCGCCGTGCACCCCCTCCCCAGCAACCCCTCCAAACCCCCTGCCCCGGCCGCTCCCGGGGAGGGGAAGGGAGGGATCCGCTGGGAGGGGTGGGGGCACCCTCCAGCGGGGCCCTGAGAAGGGCCTTTTGGGGCTTAAGGGGTCCCGCAGCGCGAACCGGAACCCCCCTTCCCGGCCCTTTGGCGGGGTCACCCCCAGTGTGCGGCTCAGTCGCCGGGCTGGAAGAAAGAAGACGCCGCCCAAGGGCTCTTTTAAGAGCCGCACACTGGTTGTGACCCCGCCAAAGGTACTTGTCAGTGCCGCAAGGGCCCTTACAAGGGCCAGGGAGGGGGGTCCCGGTTCGCGCTGCGGAACCCCTTAAGCCCCAAAAGGCCCTTCTCAGGGCCCCGCTGCAGAGTGCCTCCACCCCTCCCAGAAGATGCCTCCCTTCCCCTCCCCGGGAGCGGCCAGGGCGGGGGGGTTGGAGGGGTTGCTGGGGAGGGGGTGCTGGGCTGGTGGTCGCGACCACCTGCTGCGGCCCCTTCCCGGCAGCCCCTCCTAGCCTCCTGTTCCGAGATTGCCGTGAGCGGGGAAGTAGTTGGGAGGGGCTGCTGGGAAGCGACGGCGGGTGGTCTCCGCCGCCACGGGGGGTTGTGGGCGGGGTGGGCGTATGCCCCGCCCCCTTAGCAGAGGCGTCGGGAAGGGATTTTAAGTCCCTTGCGAAGGGACTTAAAATTACCGCAACACATCGCGGCCGTGATACATATCGCGGCAATGGTGCTCGCCGTTATAAATATGGCGATAGTGCTATTTTGTGTGCGGCGGTAATTTTTTTGTGCTAATTTCGCTTTTTTTATAAATATGCCCCCTAGTGTAGCTCCCAAACCAAGGGCCTAGATGCAGAATTTGGCCTGGGTCATAGTCACACAGTATTGGAAGGTAAATAAAGACACATGTCCATCTAGTCCAATCTTTTTAGTCTACCCATGAACCCTACCTAACAGTTGTTTCAAAGGCAGGGGGGAATAACCTTATAAAGGTGGAAAACATGTATCCCAGACTCCAAATGGCATTCGGGAAAGGTCCCTGCATCAACAAGAACTATGGGGGGAATTCAATATCCATGCCTCCCAATGTAATATCGGGTTAGCGTGGGTTTAACTCATTATTTGCGTTTTCTATTAACAGCACTGACACCCAAAGAAAACACGTTTTGTTCCTGTGCTACATAATATGAACGTAATTAAAACAGAGGCATGCCCTCCGCACCTCTTAACTTACCCATCCCTCTGTTCAAACTATACAATAATCTTGCCATTACCACATCTGCTGGAAGACAGCTGCAGTTTTACCGTGAATACTTTAAAGTTAAAGGAGAAACCGAAAACTAAGGGTAAATTATGTTCAGGTAATTTCCACGGTATTTGGGACATGACTGCTGTTTATTTAAGTTTAAAAAGGCTAACGTGTGCTTAAAAAGCAATTTGCTGCGGCCCATCTTCCTATTTCCCATAGTCCTTTGAAACAGGTTTTGTCAAGTTAAAAATAAAGCTGTTGAGGTCCTTACTATTGGGAGATGTTATTATTTTATTATTAAGGATTGTTTCTGTTGTTGCAGCGGTGGACACTTTAATCCTGCCGTTTCCCTGGCTGCTTGGTTAATTGGAGGGCTGAACCTAATTCTTTTAATTCCTTATTGGGTCTGCCAGCTGTGCGGAGGGATGATCGGAGCAGCGATGGCCATGGTGAGAATAGTCAGGGAACATTCACCACTGTATCAATCTGTGGTCTTGTTCATCAATATCTTGTTAGCGAGCCTTAGATAGGTCTCGTACAATGAATCATCCCCCCAAGTCTTACATATGCAAAACCTCCTGAAATACATTCTCTGTCTTCTCAGGCTGTGTCAGCGAAGGGGAATTATGAAAACGCCACCGGGGCTGCGTTTACAACTGTGACAAGTGATGGAGGAGCCGCCAGAGCTGTTGGTGCTGAAATCATTATGACGTTCTTGCTGGTGTTCGTCGTTTGCATGGGAGCTATAAACGGGAAGTCCCAGACCTCTCTGGCTCCCTTTTGTATTGGCTTCACTGTGACAGTGGATATCATTGCAGGGTAAGGGGTAAATTATAAGAAACAGAAAGTTATGGCTGGCCATGCACTACCTCCCAACATCATGGCCTAATCGATACCATGAATGTAATTACGTCTGTAGACATGGTCCAGCTTGGAAATGCTGCAGGAACTGCTTCTCAACTATTCAACACTCATCTCAGGTCATGGCCAGATTTACCAATGTCAACCAATCCGAAGCATTTTTCAGTAGGCCATTCCCAGCTGATTGGTTGACGTAAGGTTCAGAGAACCTCCAGGGAAGATCGTTGTATTGCCCAGAAAAGAAATGGTCCAGGAAAGATAGCAAGTAGTACCACTGAATGGCACAATATTAAGCAAGGTACACACCTGCAGATTCTAGTGGTGAACAGTCGGCCAGGATGAATCACTGTCTGTTGCGGCAAAAGTAGCTGTCAATTTGCCGAAAGTGATTGTGTGGTCCATAGGGGACCACGTGTTTGTCGTGATTTTCTAGAATGAACCATCGTCCATTTGTCAGATCCATTTGCTCACAGCAGTCACAGCAAAAAACACAGTTTTTCAGGCCTCAGATCAATTTGATGGTCGAACACTGAATCAAAGGATCGGACCAGTGCATGGCCAGCATTAGTAGAACTGGTACATGTTCACTAGAGATGGACTAGAACTCGAACTTTTTAGAACTTTCGTGTTTTCCGAACTTGCGGACATATTTTCGCTATCCCTCGATTGTACCATTTGCTAACCCTCAATTTCGGCCATAACCCTTGAATGTAACATTTCCGTGATAACCGTCAAATGCGGCCATGACCCTGATATGTAGCGTTCGGTAACCCTCAAATTAGTGATATCCCTCAAATGTACCGAAAACTCAATGTGGAAGCCCAACAATTGCCCAATTGTGTTGAAAGTTAAGATTCATACACACGTGTGATCACAGGGGCCGACCCTTAACTCACAATGTGTATGCACTGCCGTTCCGGCTGATAATACTGACTAAACGGCCATTCGGTCTGGGCTTGCTGATGATCTGCCTGGCTGGGCAGGCAACGTTCCCTGATCGAACGGCTATTTTTGCCCGTTAAAGTGCCCACGATTATGGCTTGAAACGGAAGTTTTGGTGATATTTACCGTATGTGTTCCCCAGACCATTTCCCAAATCCCAGAGCCATTTACAGTAAGTTACCATTGCAATTTTAACTGTATTTAATTAGAACTTTTCGAACTGTTGCTCCCCATTGACTTTAATGGGTTCGTTTTCGAACTATAGAACCATAGAACTTTTACTGAAGGTCTATAGTTCGGAAACAAACCGAAGTTCGGTCATCTTTAATCTTTACCTTAGTATTTATAAAGCCCTGGGCCCCCAAAGTGTCTTTTTTATCACTAATATCAGCATCTTATCGAAAGCTGTAACAGAAGAATTCTCATTTACCTATGGTAGAGATGTCCAGATGTATACATACTACAGATGTGTCTAGTTCTGCTAGGACTGGTATTTAATAGCTGTGACTGTTGTTACAGTGCGGCCATCTCTGGGGC
Source organism: Hymenochirus boettgeri (assembly GCA_019447015.1). Lineage (NCBI taxonomy): Eukaryota > Metazoa > Chordata > Amphibia > Anura > Pipidae > Hymenochirus > Hymenochirus boettgeri. The sequence continues at coordinate 37,372 of JAACNH010001084.1, read as the reverse complement.
CTGTATGAATCCTGCTCGAGCCTTTGGCCCAGCAGTTGTGGCGAATTACTGGACCTTTCACTGGATATATTGGATTGGACCCTTGGCTGGGGGACTATTGGTTGCAGCAACAGTAAGGTGAGGTTTTTGCAAGTCCTACTGCATTACCAGTACAGTATAACAGATAGTTGAACAGAATGTTTCCTCTCAGCTCCCTAAAGTATAGGGAACCATCAGCCACCAACAGAAACCATTGGTAAGAACTGACTACCGATGGCTTGCAACACACATTCCCAATAATAGTCTTCGCCTATTTTTGGTGCTTAGTGAACAAACCTTTAAAGGGCATCTATACCGACAAATAGGTTATTTTAATTTGACCATAACTGGAAACTATAATTACTATATTATGCCCCCTATTTCTTTAGATATCCAATCTAAAACGTCTTATATCTCAGCTGTCAATCAAGTTCCTTGCTGTCAAAAACTATTCTTCTGTGAGTAGTTTTACTGTAGCTGGAATGGTGACAGAGTTTTGACAGTTGGAATGCTGTATGCTGTGTGCAGGCTTGACAGTTGGTTTGTGGGGGAAAAGTCAGGTCAGATGGAAGTGGGAGTGGTTAAAGGAGGGAGGGGGGATACTGCTCCTAAACAAAATGTGTGCTGGATTGAAGGCATGCAGCAACACACACAAATCAGAGTAAGTGCTACTTACATGTATTCAATTATAGATTAAGATGAGGCAAAGTCATTTTGCAGTATAGTGTCCCTTTTAAGCTTCGTTCACACGTGCGATCACAGGTGCCGACCCGCGACGCACGATGTGTACGAACGGCTGTTTCATCTAATAATTGGCCAGTGTATGGACACTTTATTGGCCAAAGCGGCCGTTCGTTCAGGGAGACGGTTGCCTGATCTGCACGGCGGATCTCCAAAAGGGAACCGCCGTTTGTACACATCGTGCGACGCAGGTCGGCACCCGCGATCTCACATGTGTATGAACCTTTATTCCTTGATTATAAAAGGATAATGAAATAAAGAGGAAGTGGTTTGTGGGTTTGCAGATACTTTGTAAGACATTGACTAATGGGTTTTTTGATTGTTTTCAAAGGCTTCTTCTGGGAGACAAGAAAATCCGTGTCTTCTTTAAGTGACAACCAAGAATAATGGGACATAGCGTCATCTAGGCCTATTTATCACGTTCACCTGGAGAACAGCATAGACAGCACATAGTGACTATACAACACCCAATGAATAAACAGCACCCAGTGATTATACAACACCCAGTGACTATACAGCACCCAGTGACTATACAGCACCCAGTGACTATACAGCACCCAATGACTATACAGCACCCAGTGACTGTACAGCACCCAATGACTATACAGCACCCAATGACTATACAGCACCCAATGACTATATAGCACCCAATGACTGTACAGACCCAATGACTATACAGCACCCAGCGATTGTACAGCACCCAATGACTACAGCACCCAGTGACTATACAGCACCCAATGACTATACAGAACCCAATGACTATACAGCACCCAATGACTGTACAGCACCCAATGACTGTACAGCACCCAATGACTGTACAGCACCCAATGACTATACAGCACCCAGTGACTATACAGCACCCAGTGACTATACAGCACCCAGTGACTATACAGCACCCAGTGACTATACAGCACCCAGTGACTATACGGCACCCAATGACTATACGGCACCCAGTGACTATACGGCACCCAATGACTACAGCACCCAGTGACTATACAGCACCCAATGACTACAGCACCCAGTGACTATACAGCACCCAATGACTACACAACACCCAGTGAATTATCAAGATCCTATAATAAACATTCATAAAGATCCCATACCCTCTTACAGCTCTCCCACCCTGTCGCTCTCCTACTGCTCCCTCAACCAAACCTCTGCTGACAGCCCATGGAATCCTAGTGAAGAGTTGAAGAGTGATGTAGAGGTAGATTGGACTCTTATCACCCAATAAGATGCCAGGGGGAGTCTATTACACCCTTTATTCAATGCTGGACAAACTATGATGATAACAAGTGATGTTTCAGTCACCATCATTTTGTGTCTTGTCCAATTAAAGCACCTGGACTTTTTTTTTTACGTCAATTTGCTTTGCACTGAAGACTGGTTAGGTTCTCATCAGCAGTATTTCTTTTGATATATTTATAGATTTTTATTATCCTAAATCCAGGTAAACACTGTGTGGTTATGTTTCTTGACTGCCATCAGCTGGTCGAATATTGCCCTTCTGTATTCCAGTCAAAGACAAACAATAGGTTTCATTTTAAGAGAAGATAAGGCAGCAATCCTGTAGACTATGGGCTAGGTCCCAATGCATCGGAATGAAAAGCGCAGTGGGATTTTGTGCCTGCTTGTCCACGTTGGTGTTTTCTAATTACTACTGTGGGAAAACGCATTAGTAATACATGTGTGTCCTGGTTTTTTTCTGCATTCCCAGACTTTAATTGAATTGCAAAATGGACAGGAATGGGCACAAACGGACCAATAGTCCTGCACGCAAATGATAAAAGGATCAAAATGCAACACACATAGTGGGAACTGGATCCTGCCATTTCCATTAACAATAAAACGCCATTGCCGATCGGAGAATGCAAGTGGATTGAAATGCACCTAGTAGGACCTAGTCCTATCTGTCTACCATTATAATATTATAATCTGGTGTCCTGACAATGTAGACTGAGCTGGATATAGAATGAAACCTCGAAAGCAGAGAGCCTTGTTCTGACTGGGCAAGCAGTAGGGCCATATGTGTGTGTGTGTGTGTGTGTGTGTGTGTGTGTACACACAGGATTGGCCACTTATATCCCTCTCAAAGTTTGCTGTTTAGCTTTTAGCTCTCCATTAATCAATATCTTTCCTCTCAATCATCTGAAATTCTCAACAGTCATTCATCAATGTCTCCTTGTGGTAATATAACTGCATAGTACTGATAAACAACACTGTTTCTGTGCTGATCATTGATAGATTGGAAGTGTAGGCTGGCAGCCTTCCCATTCGTATCTGTCTTTTGAAAGCTTTTTTACCATTAGCACTTCAAAGAGAACTGCCTGTATTATAGGGCTGGACCAATCCCAGGAGCCAGGTAGCCAATGGGTCTCAAATCCTGCTAAAGCTAGCCATACACGGGCAGATGTTCCCCGGATGGGATTTCCAATCAAGTGTAACAATCAGAAATCCGATTATAAGAACCACTCGAAGCCTCCCACTTTGAGGCTCCAAAAGATGGGGTCTGAAGATGAGGTTGGCAGAAATGTTCCCCCTCGCCCGATGTTCCATTTTCTCAGTTCAGAAAAATGGAAAACAGTGTAAAGAAATCACTGTCGGTCACTGTGAAAGTAGACACGTCCAATCAGGGGGGACTCTGACCCACATAGTTCGCAGGCACCCAAAAAACAGGTCAGATATTTCAGCAGACTCACCAATATGTGGAAATTTTGGTTACCAGCCTAAAGATACACACGTGGTTGGCTAAACTGGTCCATCAATGTCTGTCTTGGGCAGCGTGTGTACAGAGCATAACTAAACTGTTTTACATTGAGGATGGGTAATTCAACTCCCAGCATTCCCAACAAGCACCCCCGAGTCTCTTATTTGCATATAAGGAAGGAAGATCTAGTCTGAACTCTCCTTAATGTTTATTCCCCAACGGAAGTGAATGATTACATAGCAGATATTGACTGAACAATTGAACACTGAACAAAGAAACTTCAGGGGCCCCCACACAACATTGCTTAGGTGTCCATTCATTCTAAATGCTTTTCACCTCCGATATTCGATCCCCCGAGCACAAGGCACACGGGGGACAAGCGGCTGTTTCGGCCAATAATTGCACGTGTGCATGCGTTTGGTCAGGCATTGTTTGTTGATTGGCCATGCGCCGTTTATTGGGTGTGAAAATCGAGCCTTTAAGGTGGGTGCACACAGTAACAATCTGTCATCTACAAGATACTGTCTGTCATCTTTGACAGATGGGAGTACACACAGTCATGATCGTGGTTGCCATACTCCCTACGTTCATGGCCGACTACCACCCCGGGGAAGCGGTGGGTGTGGCGGAAGGTGAGAGGGCCTGCGATTTTCTCCTGAAATCTCCGCGATGAGCTGTTTTTAAATGCGCGTATGGAGTAAACATGCACAATCAGCTATTTAAAAGATCGGAACCAAACTGGAAGTTCTAGTTTTAAACAGCTGATCGGGCGTATGTCTATGTCATATTAATGATGAGCTGTTTAACAACAGCTGATCGAGGACCTCTTGAGAGGGGAGGGGTTGCGTCAGGAGCCCGGCCTCCAATCTCACATAGAAGGGGGAGGGTTACGCCCCTGGACAAAGTGAAATTTTCTGGTCAGAATGACCGTTTCTGATGTCTCCTTCTTACATGTAACACTTCACATGGTCAACAAAAATGATACATAGCACACAAAGTGCTTGTCCTTACTGTCCTGTGACTTATTTTACTGCATCCATCTAGTAACATAGTAATGGAGATTGATAAAAGACAAACATCCATCTAGTCTAACTCATTAACCCCACCCAACCGTTATCTATATAGTTTGTATAGGAATTGGAGATTACTTACATTATACACAGGAATTGGAGATTACTTACATTATACACAGGAATTGGAGATTACTTACATTATACACAGGAATTGAGGAATTGGAGATTACTTACATTATACTACAGGAATTGGAGATTACTTACATTATACACAGGAACTGGAGATTACTTACTTATACACAGGAATTAGGATGGAGATTACTTACATTATACACAGGAATTGGAGATTACTTACATTATATACAGGAATTGGAGATTACTTACATTATACACAGGAATTGGAGATTACTTACATTATACACAGGAATTGGAGATTACTTACTTATACACAGGAATTGGAGATTACTTACATTATACCAGGAATTGGAGATTACTTACATTATACACAGGAATTGGAGATTACTTACATTATACCAGGAATTGGAGATTACTTACATTATACACAGGAATGGAGATTACTTACATTATACACAGGGAATTGGAGATTACTTACATTATATACAGGAATTGGAGATTACTTACATTATAACAGGAATTGGAGATTACTTACATTATACACAGGAATTGGAGATTACTTACATTATACACAGGAATTGGAGATTACTTACATTATACACAGGAATTGGAGATTACTTACATTATACCAGGAATGGAGATTATATACAGGAATTGGAGATTACTTACATTATACACAGGAATTGGAGATTACTTACATTATACACAGGAATTGGAGATTACTTACATTATACACAGGAATGGAGATTACTTACATTATACACAGGAATTGGAGATTACTTACATTATACAGGAATTGGAGATTACTTATTATATACCAGGAATTGGAGATTACTTACATTATACACAGGAATGGAGGTACTTCATATACACAGAATTGAGATTACTTACATTATACACAGGAATTGGAGATTACTTACATTATATACAGGATTGAGAATTGGAGATTATTACATTATAACAGGAATTGGAGATTACTTACATTATATACAGGAATGGAGATTACTTACATTATACACAGGAATTGGAGATTACTTACATTATACACAGGAATTGGAGATTACTTACATTATACACAGGGATTGGAGATTACTTACATTATACACGGAATTGGAGATTACTTACATTAACACAGGAATTGGAGATTACTTACATTATACACAGGATTGGAGATTACTTACATTATACACAGGAATTGGAGATTACTTACATTATATACAGGAAGTGGAGATTACTTACATTATACGCAGGAATTGGAGATTACTTACATTATACACGGGAATTGGAGATTACTTACATTATACACAGGAATTGGAGATTACTTACATTATACACAGGAATTGGAGAGTATTACATATATACAGGAATTGGAGATTACTTACATATAACAGGAATTGGAGATTACTTACATTATATACACGGAATTGGAGATTACTACATTATACACAGGATTGGAGATTACTTACATTATAACGGGATTGGAGATTACTTACATTATATACAGGAATGGAGATTACTTACATTATAAGGAATGGAGATTACTTACATATACACAGGAATTGGAGATTATTACATTATACACAGGAATTGGAGATTACTTACATTATACACAGGAATTGGAGATTACTTACATTATACACAGGATTGGAGATTACTTACATTATACACAGGAATTGGAGATTACTTACATTATATACAGAATTGGAGATTACTTACATTATAAGGAATTGGAGATTACTTACATTATACACAGGAATTGGAGATTACTTACATTATACACAGGAATTGGAGATTACTTACATTATACACAGGAATTGGAGATTACTTACATTATATACAGGAATGGAGATTACTTACATTATACACAGGAATGGAGATTACTTACTTATAACACAGGAATTGGAGATTACTTACATTATACACAGGGATTGGAGATTACTTACATTATATACAGGGATTGGAGATTACTTACATTATATACGGAACTTGGAGATTACTTACATTATACACGGGAATTGGAGATTACTTACATTATACACAGGAATTGGAGATTACTTACATTATACCAGGATTGGAGATTACTTACATTATATACAGGGATTGGAGATTACTTACATTATATACAGGAATTGGAGATTACTTACATTATACACAGGAATTGGAGATTACTACATTATATACAGGAATTGGAGATTACTTACATTATATACAGGAATTGGAAATTACTTACATTATATACAGGAATTGGAGATTACTTACATTATACACAAGAATTGGAGATTACTTACATTATACACAGGAATTGGAGATTACTTACATTATACACGGGAATTGGAGATTACTTACATTATACACAGAAATTGAGATTACTTACATTTAACGCAGGAATTGGAGATTACTTACATTATACCCAGGAATTGGAGATTACTTACATTATACACAGGAATTGGAGATTACTTACATTATACACAGGATTGGAGATTACTTACATTATATACAGGGATTGGAGATTACTTACATTATATACAGGAATTGGAGATTACTTACATATATATAACCGGTGAGATTACTTACATTATACACAGAATTGGAGATTACTTACATTATACACAGGATTGGAGAGTTACTTACATTATACAGGGATTGGAGATTACTTACATATACAGGAATTGAGATTACTTACATTATACACAGGAATTGGAGATTACTTAATTATATACAGGAATTGGAGATTACTTACTTATATACAGGAATTGGAGATACTTACATTATTCGCAGGAATTGGAGATACTTACATTATACGCAGGGATCGGAGATTACTTACATTATACACAGGATTGGAGATTACTTACATTAAACACGGGAATTGGAGATTACTTACATTATACACAGGAATTGGAGATTACTTACATTATAACGGAATTGGAGATTACTTACATTATACACGGGAATTGGAGATTACTTACATTATACACAGGAATGGAGAATTACATTATTTACACTTTGAGAATGGAGATTACTTACATTTACACCGGAATTGGAGATTACTTACACTATATACACGGAATTGGAGATTACTTACATATACACGGAATGGATACTTAAAAACAACACAGGAATTGGAGATACTTACATTATACCAGGAATTGGAGATTATTACATTATACACAGGATTGGAGATTACTTACATTATACAGGATTGGAGATTACTTACATATACACAGGATTGGAGATTACTTACATTATACACAGGAATTGGAGATTACTTACATTTTACACAGAATTGGAGATTACTTACATTATACACAGGAATTGGAGATTACTTACATTATACACAGGAATTGGAGATTACTTACTTATACACGGGAATTGGAGATTACTTACATTATACACGGGAATTGGAGATTACTTACATTATACACAGGAATTGGAGATTACTTACATTATATACAGGATGGAGATTACTTACATTATACACAGGAATTGGAGATTACTTACATTATACACAGGATTGGAGAACTTACATTATACACAGGAATTGGAGATTACTTACATTATACACACAGGAATTGGAGATTACTTACATTATACACAGGAGGAGATTACTTACATTATACGCAGGATTGGAGATTACTTACATTATACACAGGAATTGGAGATTACTTACATTATACACAGGAATGGAGATTACTTACATTATACACGGGAATTGGAGAATTACTTACATTATAACAGGAATTGGAGATTACTTACATTATACACAGGATTGGAGATTACTTACATTATACCAGGGAATTGGAGATTACTTACATTATACACAGGAATTGGAGATTACTTACATTATAAACAGGAATTGGAGATTACTTACATTATACACAGGAATTGGAGATTACTTACATTATACACAGGAATTGGAGATTACTTACATTATACACAGAATTGGAGATTACTTACATTATACACGGAATTGGAGATTACTTACATTATACACGGGAATTGGAGATTACTTACATTATACACGGAATTGGAGATATTACATATACACGGAATTGGAGATTACTTACATTATACACAGGAATTGGAGATTACTTACATTATACACAGGAATTGGAGATTACTTACATTATACACGGAATTGGAGATTACTTACATTATACCAGGAATTGGAGATTACTTACATTATACACAGGAATTGGAGATTACTTACATATACACGGAATTGGAGATTACTTACATTATACACGGAATTGGAGATTACTTACATTATACACAGGAATTGGAGATTACTTACATTATACACAGGGATTGGAGATTACTTACATTATACACAGGAATTGGAGATTACTTACATTATACAAAGAATTGGAGATTACTTACATTATACACAGGATTGGAGATTACTTACATTATACACAGGAATTGGAGATTACTTACATTATACACAGGATTGGAGATTGACTTACATTATACACAGGAATGGAGATTATTACATATACACAGGAATGGAGATTACTTACATTATACACAGGATTGGAGATTACTTACATTATACACAGGAATTGGAGATTACTTACATTATACGCAGGAATTGGAGATTACTTACATTATACAAGGAATTGGAGATTACTTACATTATACACAGGGATTGGAGATTACTTACATTATACACGGGAATTGGAGATTACTTACATTATACAGGGAATTGGAGATTACTTACATTATATGCAGGATTGGAGATTACTTACATATACACCGAATTGGAGATACTTCTTATACAGGATGGAGATTACTTACATTATACACAGGAATTGGAGATTACTTACATTATACCACAGGAATTGGAGATTACTTACATTATACACAGGAATTGGAGATTACTTACATTATACACAGGAATTGGAGATTACTTACATTATACACCAGGAATTGGAGATTACTTACATTATACCCAGGAATTGGAGATTACTTACATTATACACAGGGATTGGAGATATACTTACATTATACACAGGAATTGGAGATTACTTACATTATACACAGATGGAGTACTACATATAGCAGAATTGGAGATTACTTACATTATCACAGGAATGGAGATACTTACATTATACACAGGATTGGAGATTACTTACATTATACACAGGAATTGGAGATTACTTACATTATACGCAGGAATTGGAGATTACTTACATTATACACGGATTGGAGATTACTACATTATACAGGGATTGGAGATTACTTACATTATACACAGGGAATTGGAGATACTTACATTATACACAGGAATTGGAGATTACTTACATTATACACAGGAATTGGAGATTACTTACATTATACACCGGAATTGGAGATTACTTACATTATCACAGGAATTGGAGATTACTTACATTATACACAGGAATGGAGATTACTTACATTATACACGGGAATTGGAGATTACTTACATTATACACGGGATTGGAGATTAACTTACATTATACACGGAGATTGGAGATTACTTACATTATACACAGGAATTGGAGATTACTTACATATACACCGGAATTGGAGGATTACTTACATTATACACAGGAATTGGAGATTACTTACATTATACACAGGATTGGAGAATTACTTAATTAACACAGGAATTGAGATTACTTACATTATACACAGGATTGGAGATTACTTACATTACACAGGGATTGGAGATTACTTAATATACACAGGAATTGGAGATTACTTACATTATACACAGAATTGGAGATTACTTACATTATACACAGGAATTGGAGATTACTTACATTATACCAAGGAATTGGAGTATTACCATTATACCAGGAATTGGAGATTACTTACATTATACACAGGATTGGAGATTACTACATATACAGGATGGAGATTACTTACATTATACACGGAATTGGAGATTACTTACATTATACCAGGAATTGGAGTTACTACATTATACAGGAATTGGAGATTACTTAATTATACACAGGAATTGGATTACTTACATATATACACAGGATGGAGATTACTTACATTATACCAGGGATTGGAGATTACTTACATTATACACAGGATTGGAGATTACTTACATTATAAACAGGAATATGGAGATTACTTACATTATACACAGGAATTGGAGATATACATTAATACACAGGAATTGGAGATTACTTACATTATCACAGGATGGAGATTATTACATTATACCAGGTTGAGAATTACTTACATATAGTAAAGTGCAAATTGGAGATTACTTACATTATACCAGGAATTGGAGATTACTTACATTATACACAGGAATTGGAGATTACTTACATTATACACAGGAATTGGAGATTACAACATTATACACAGGAATGTGAGAATTACTTACATTATACACGGAATTGGAGATTACTTACATTATACACAGGATTGGAGATACTTACAATTACACGGATTGGAGATTACTTACATTATACACGGAATTGGAGATTACTTACATTATACACGGGAATTGGAGTTACTTACACATTATACACAGGAATTGGAGATTACTACATTAATACAGGAATTGGAGATTACTTACATTACACAAGGAGAATTGGAGATTACTTACATTATAACACAGGAATTGGAGATTACTTACATTATACCAAGGAATTGGAGAGTTACTTACATTATACACGGAATTGGAGATTACTTAACAATTACACAGGGATTGGAGATTACTTACATTATACACAGGATTGGAGATTACTTACTTATACACGGATTGGAGATTACTTACATTATACACAGGAATTGGAGATTACTTACATTATACACAGGAATTGGAGATTACTTACATTATACACAGGGATTGGAGATTACTTACATACTTATATATACACAGGAATGGAGATTACTTACATTATACACAGGGATTGGAGATTGTTACATATAAGGAATGGAGATTACTTACATTATACACAGGAATTGGAGATTACTTACATTATACACAGGGATTGGGAAGATTACTTACATTATACACAGGGATTGGAGATTACTTACATTATACACAGGAATTGGAGATACTTACATTATACACAGGAATTGGAGATTACTTACATTATACACCGGAATTGGAGATTACTTACATATACACGCGGGAATTGGAGATTACTTACATTATACACGGAACTGGAGATTAACTTACATATATCAGGGATTGGAGATTACTTACCTTATACACAGGAATTGGAGATTACTTACATTATACCAGGACGGAGAGATTACTTACATTATACACAGGAATTGGAGATTACTTACATTATACACAGGAATTGGAGATTACTTACATTATACACAGGAATTGGAGATTACTTACATTATACCAAGGAATTGAGATACTTACATTATACACAGGAATTGGAGATTACTTACATTATACGCAGGAATTGGAGATTACTTACATTATACACAGGGATTGGAGATTACTTACATTATAAACAGGGATTGGAGATTACTTACATTATACACAGGATTGGAGATTATCTACATTATACCAGGAATTGGAGATTACTTACATTATACACGGAATTGGAGATTACTTACATTATACACAGGAATTGGAGATTACACATTATACACAGGAATTGGAGATTACTACATTATACCAGAATTGGAGATACTTACATTATACACAGGATTGGAGATTACTTACATTATACCAGGAATTGGAGATTACTTACATTATACACAGGAATTGGAGATTACTTACATTATACACAGGAATTGGAGATTACTTACATTATACAGGAATTGGAGATTACTTACATTATACACAGGAATTGGAGATTACTTACATTATACACAGGAATTGGAGATTACTTACATTATACACAGGAATTGGAGATACTTACATTATACGCAGGAATTGGAGATTACTTACATTATACACGAATTGGAGATTACTTACATATACACAGGAATTGGAGATTCTTACATTTACACAGGAATTGGAGATTACTTACATTATAACAGGAATTGGAGATTACTTACATTATACACAGGAATTGGAGATTCTTACTATTACACAGGAATTGGAGATTACTTACATTATACACAGGAATTGGAGATTACTTACATTATACACAGGAATTGGAGATTACACTATACGTATACACGGATTGGAGATTCTTACATTATACACAGGATTGGAGATTACTTACATATTACACAGGAATTGGAGATTACTTTACATATACACAGGAATTGGAGATTACTTACATTATACCCGGAATTGGAGATTACTTACATTATACACGGAATTGGAGATTACTTACATTATACACAGGATTGAGAGATTACTTACATTATACCACAGGATTGGAGATTACTACATTATACACAGGATTGGAGATTACTTACATTATACAACAGGGATTGGAGATTACTTACATTATACACAGGAATTGGAGAGATACTTACATTTACACAGGAATTGAGATTACTTACATATACACAGGATTGTGAATTACTTACATTATACACAGGAATTGGAGATTACTTACATTATACACAGGAATTGGAGATTCTTACATTATACACAGGAATTGGAGATTACTTAATTATACACAGGAATTGGAGATTACTTACATTATACACGGGAATTGGAGATACTTACATTATACACCGGAATTGGAGATTACTTACATTATACACGGGAATTGGAGATTACTTACATTATACACAGGAATTGGAGATACTTACATTATACACAGGATTGGGATTATTACATTATACACAGGAATTGGAGATTACTTACATTATACAAGGATGGAGTTACATACATATACCAGGGATTGGAGATTACTACATTAACAAGGAATTGGAGATTACTTACATTATCACAGGATTGGAGATTACTTACACTTATTATACAGGAATTGGAGATTACTTACATTATACACAGGATGGGATAACTTACAATACACAGGAATTGGAGATTACTTACATTATACGCAGGAATTGGGATTACTTACATTATACACAGGAATTGGAGATTACTTACATTATACACAGGGAATTGGAGATTACTTACATTATACAGGAATTGGAGATTACTTACATTATACACAGGGATTGGAGATTACTTACATTTAACAGGAATTGGAGATTACTACATTATACCAGGAATTGGAGATACTTACATTATACACAGGAATTGGAGATTACTTACATTATACACAGGAATTGGAGATTACTTACATTATACACAGGGATTGGAGATTACTTACATTATACACAGGAATTGGAGATTACTTACATTATACACAGGATTGGAGATTACTACTTATCACAGGATTGAGATTACTTACATTATACACAGGGATTGGAGATTACTTACATTATACGCTGGAATTGGAGATTGCTTACATTATACACAGGGATTGGAGATTACTTACATTATACACAGGAATGATGAGATCTTACATTATACCAGGAATTGGAGATTACTTACATTATACACAGGGATTGGAGATTACATTACATTATACACAGGATTGGAGATTACTTACATTATACACAGGGATTGGAGATTACTTACATTATACCAGGGATTGGAGATTACTTACATTATACACAGGAATTGGAGATTACTTACATTATACCAGGAAGGAGATTACTTACATTATACACAGGGATCGGAGATTACTTACATTATACACAGGGATTGGAGATTACTTACGTTATTTATTTACACAGGAATTGGAGATTACTTACATTATACCAGGGATTGAGATTACTTACATTATACCAGGATGGAGATTACACATTATACACAGGAATTGGAGATTACTTACATTATACACAGGGAATTGGAGATTACTTACATTATACACGGGATTGGAGATTACTTACATTATAAACAGGGATTGGAGATTACTTACATTATACACAGGAATTGGAGATTACTTACATTAACACAGGGATTGGAGATCTTACATTATACACAGGAATTGGAGATTACTTACATTATACACAGGGATTGGAGATTACTTACATTATACAAGGGATTGGAGATTACTTACATTAATACAAGGATGGAGATGTACTTACATATACCGGAATTGGAGATTACTTACATTATACACAGGATTGGAGATTACTACATTATACACAGGAATTGGAGATACTACATTATACGCAGGAATTGGAGATTACTTACATTATACACCAGGATTGGAGATTACTTACATTTACACAGGGATTGGAGATTACTTACATTATACACAGGGATTGGAGATTACTTACATTATACACAGGGATTGGAGATTACTTACATTATACCAGGATTGGAGATTACTTACATTATACACAGGAATTGGAGATACTTACATTATACACAGGAATTGGAGATTACTTACATTATACACAGGAATTGGAGATTACTTACATTATACACAGGGATTGGAGATTACTTACATATACACAGGTTGGGAGATATTACATTATACACAGGATTGGAGATTACTCTTACACAGGAATTGGAGATTATTACATTATACACAGGAATTGAGATTACTTACATTATACACAGGAATTGGAGATTACTTACATTATACACGGGATTGGAGATTACTTACATTATACACAGGGATTGGAGATTACTTACATTATACACAGGGATTGGAGATTACTTACATTATACAAAAGCACAAGGAACGGAAATTATCTTAAGGACATTAGATATATATACAGGTTGAACTTTATCATCTATATAACAACAGGAATTGGGATTACTTACATTATACACGGATTGGAGATTACTTACATACACAGGGATGAGATTACTTACATTATAACAGGGAATTGGAGATTAATTACATTATCACAGGAATTGAGATTACTTACATTATACACAGGAATTGGAGATTACTAATTATACACGGATTGGAGATTATTACATTATACACAGGAATTGGAGATTACTTACATTATACACAGGAATTGGAGATTACTTACATTATACACAAGTTGAATTGGAGTTACTACATTAAACAGGAATTGGAGAATTACTTACATTATACACAGGAATTGGAGATTACTTACATTATACACAGGATGGAGATTACTTACATATACACAGGAATGGAGATTACTTACATTACACAGGGATTGGAGATTACTTACATATAACAGGAATTGGAGATTACTTACTTTATACACGGGATTGGAGATTACTTACTATAACGGAATTGGAGATTACTTACATATACACGGAATTGGAGATTACTTACATTATACACAGGAATTGGAGATTACTTACATTATACACGGGAATTGGAGTTACTTACATTATACCAGGATTGGAGATTACTTAATTATACACGGAAATGGAGATACTTACATTATACACAGGAATTGGAGATTACTTACATTATACACAGGAATTGGAGATTACTTACATTATACACAGGAGATTGGATGATTAGCTTACCTTATACACAGGAATTGGAGATTACTTACATTATACACAGGGAATTGGAGATTACTTACATTATACACAGGATTGGAGATTACTTACATTATACACCGGAATTGGAGATGTACTTCATTATCACAGAATTATACTACATTAACACAGGATTGGAGATTACTTACATTATACAAAGGGAATTGGAGTTACTTACATTATACACAGATTGGAGATACTTACATATACACAGGATTGGAGATTACTTACATTATTACGCAGGGAGATTGGAGATTACTTACATTATACACAGGAATTGGAGATTACTTACATTATACACAGGAATTGGAGATTACTTACATTATACACAGGAATTGGAGATTACTTACATTATACACAGGAGATTGGAGATACTTAATTATACACGGAATTGAGTTACTTAATTAACAGGATTGGAATTATACATTATACACAGGAATTGGAGATTACTTACATTATACACAGGATTGGAGATTACTTACATTATATACGAGGATTGGAGATTACTTACATTATACACAGGAATGGAGATTACCTTATACACAGGAATTGGAGATTACTTACATTATCACAGGAATTGGAGATTACTTACATTATACACCAGGAATTGGAGATTACTTATAGGTCATACACAGGAATGTTGAGATATACTTATCAACAGGAATGGGAGCGTTACTTTACACTTACAATCAGGGAATTGGAGATATTACTTACATTATACACAGGAGGATTGGAGAATTATATTTAGGTTGTTATGGGTTCTTGATTATTTCTATACATTATAACAGGAATTGGAGATTACTACTATTATACACAGGAATTGGAGATTATTAATTAACACAGGGATTGGGATTACTTACATTATACACAGGAATTGGAGATTACTTACATATAACAGGAATGGAGATTACTTACATTATAACGGGAATTGGAGATTACTTACAATTATACACAGGAATTGGAGATTACTTACATTATCACAGAATTGGAGATCTATAATTATACACATACTTAATATTTATATAACCTCTCATGGAATTGGAGATTACTTACATTATACACGGAATTGGAGATTACTTACATTAGTATACACAGGAATTGGAGATTACTTACTTATACACAGGATTGGAGATTACTTACATTATACACAGGAATTGGAGATTACTTACATTATACACAGGGAATTGGAGATTACTTACATTATACACGGGAATTGGAGATTACTTACATTATACCCAGGAATTGGAGATTACTTACATATACAGGATTGGAGATTACTTACATTATCACAGGATTGGAGATTACTTACATTATATACAGGAATTGGAGATTACTTACATTATACACAGGAATTGGAGATTACTTACATTATACACAGGGATTGGAGATAACTTACATTATAATGTTGGAAATGATAAATTCTTCTACTAATCCCTTATTGGTAACTCATTAAAGGCAAAGTTGTGCTAATCCACTAACCAAACATAACCAGCAATGTACAGGTTCCGTGCTTGTGCAGTTAGAATAATAACAGGAAACAACAAATTGATTGCATTGGTAATGTGTGTATACAGTGTGTTCATACATATTAATAGATATTGGACATTATTCTCCTTGAATTACCAAACACATATAGATTTCTTCACTCGTCTTTTGTATGTATGTTCTATGAAGAACTCAAATGCTTGTAAGAAAAAATCATTGGTTGTACAGCGTGCATCATCATGATACAGTACATTCAGCGATTCCTAGTTATGCCTCTGCCCATCCCTAATGCTGTCCATACACTAGTTGGATGTTAAAGCCAATCAGAAGATTGTTCTGATGAAGGTTGAATCGGATTTAACATCTAAATGCCCAGCGGCTTTTACCTGTGACATTCCTACCATATTCCCACGGCCAGAATAAACGTTACACGGGACGTTACAGCTGGTACATTAGTCATAAAGGGGACTGTTTGGGGAACATTGCAGGTTAGTTAGTAGTGTGTGGGCACCTTAAGGTCTGGAACACAAGCAGATCATTCATACCCAATTTAATGCTCAATTTGTTGATTGGATCAGATGTGAATCAATTGGACACCCACCAGACACCAGTAGCTAATGGTTTGACATCAAACAAAATCTCAAATATCTTTTAATGTTTACGAATGGTCAATATCGGGAAGATCGGCACAATTACTTTTTGACCCTAGCAAAATCCTTTTCCAGGTCACCCCCGCTGGGCTAAACCCCATCCCACCTTGCTGGAAATGTAAACCAACACCCACCTCCTGGACGGCTTTGCATTTCCCCTGGGTGTTGCATGTGGGCACACTGAGACTCCCATAGCTCTTGGGAGAGTAGGCCGGATGCCTCTATACATCTGCAAAGTTTTTCAATACTATTGACCGACTAACAACTAATCAGTTGATGGCAGATAATAGCACCTGGTTAGATTGGCCTTTTAACACCACTGTGTGTCCCCAGCCTTAGTTCACCTGCCAGGAAGAACTTTAAATTAGTACATTTATTTTGAGCAGGATAGTGATGTAGAGAAAACCATACCAAAACCATACCACAGCTTTCCAGCAGAGGGAGACTTTGCAAAATATTTTAAGTCATTGCATAAAATCATCGTCCTGCATTGATTTCAAGTGTATCCTGTACTCGCCCGTGAGCAGCCTGGGATTCAGAATTTAACAACCACTAGAGGCAAAAGGACTTGACAATCTGAGGAATCGTTCTTGATTTATGAATGAGCCAAAGCGAGCGAATGTCCTGTCAGCTTCTGCCAATAAAAATAAAATGTGTTTCCAATGCATTTTTTGTATTTTTCTTGATTGTTTCTATGTAAACAGGCACTGAACAGTGACATACGGAGCTTTATCAATGACAGGCCAGGCCCTGATGTACCGGAGAGATATCATCATTCTTTTAAACAACAGCACTCAGCACAATGAGATTCAGTAGATAATATCAATGCAAACGGTCAGAGAGTGAGGCCTGAACGTTACCAGATTGTGATCACCCACTGAGCCCTCGTGTGTCACCCACACCACAGAATAGCTCAGCAGCTTTAACGCAGCGACAAATGTTTTAACACAACGAAATACAAATTCACAGCAACAAAACAACACACTTGGGGGAATTTTCTACTTCAGAGTTTAAAGGGACTCTCCACTGAAAAAATAAAGTTTGGCCATTTAGTTTTATTGAAGAACTGGAGTAAAGGAGCTGTGTCCTACCTCCCATTCTTCAATAAAACATTCTGGAGCCGGGAGAGAAGGTAAAGAACTTACACAATCACTTGCTCCTCCGCTGCATCATCTGACAGGTCCCGACGGACTCTGTATTCTATGCACATAGCAGTTGCGCATGCTAATAGAAGACAGAGTCCGTCGGGACCGGGAGGAGGAGCGAGCGATCGGGTAAGAACCTTTTATTTAGGTTTTATTGAAGAATGGGAGGTAGGACACAGCTCCTTTACCTCCCGTTCTTGGGCCAAACTTCATTTTTTCAGTGGAGATACCCTTTAAATATCGCTATAGCAGCTCAGGGTAATCCCTTTCCCCCGTGTGCTAATTGGTAGAAGATCTGGAAATACTGCAGAAGTGCGATGTTAAAAGTGCAGGTGAAATTTCCTGTCATTGTAAGTAGGGATATTGGTTAGTGTGACTTTAAGTTGGGAGTTTAGTTTGCTCGTATGGAAATAAAACAGTTTTCAAGGTTACAGTGGTGAAGATTCACTGAACTGACAGGTCTATTTCTATGTGGAAATCGGGTTAGCGGGCCATACGCCGTTTGAAAGACACTCAATAAAATAAAAATAAATGTAATGTACAGGGCTGTGCCAGTTTTAAACTGATTGCATTTAAACTGCATTATCAGTCACATTCCATGTGTTTTAAAGGGCATGTCCACCCTCATATAAAGATTTAAAAATATAATTAAAGGGTATGTCCATTGATTTTTTTTAACTTTCTTTTATCTGTTTAACTGAGGAACAGGAGGTAAATGAGCTATGTCTTACCTCCCGTTCTTCAGTAAAACTTGTAGGAGAGGAGGCATCTCTGACGCATCCATGCTCCTTTGCATTATTAGCGCATGCGCTCACAATGCAAAGGACTGAGGATGTGTCTGAGAATATCAGTGGCAACGGAGACTGGTGCTGGAGCGATCAGGGTAAGTACCTCATTTACCTCCCATTCTTTAGTTAAACAGATAAAAGAAAGTTTAAAAAAATGGACATACCCTTTAAAATAAAAAGTACCAGGTGCAGGAAGGTAGGAATGATAATTCCTTCCTCCCAATATTGTTTTGTTGAGGAGGCACAGCACATAAAGCTTTCATCTGCCAGGTTAAAGCTCGGGGCCTTCCTATATTAAAGATCATTCTGAAGCACTAAGGAGGCCTGGCAAAAACCACTTTCTTTGTGCTACTACTCCTCATAGAAATTATATTGGGAGGTAAAAAGTACCAATCCAACCTCCCAGTCCCAGGTACTTTCATTTTATCTGTTTCTGAAAAACTGTATACACAATAAAATTCTCCATTAATTTATTTACATTTTATATTATTCATAAATGGAATAATTTGACATGTCAATCTTAATAAATGGCAAGTCTAAATAAAGTGGCAGTTAATATGTGCTGATCAAGCTGTAAAATTTTAAGACCATTGTGATTTGAGGTCATTAAATTGATTTGTAGAGCGTTGTCCAGATCACCAGATGGACATTACTCAGGAACATTGATTGGGAGAGAAAGAGCCATAAAATTTCACTGCAGTGAATGGTTCTTGGAATTTGTGGAAAGGTCACTTGGAAAACAGGTGAGAGTTTTAAGCTGCCTGCTAAGGAAACCATCCTGAACTTGGAATCACAACAAATACAGTGAGTGGCATTTCCATTCACTGGTAATAATTAAAATATATTGAGTGCTTTCAATAGGTTTTCAATAGGTGAAATAAATAAGTTGAGAACCTGAGCACACTAATCATAATATAACAAAATGAATTTTAATCAATACTATACACTAGCACAGGCAATGTCTGAGATTACTCTGTAACCTTTATAAACCAACCAAAAGTTTGCACAGGGAGGAAAAAAAGATACATTTTGATTGGATGCTTTGTTTTACAGTGTAATTGCAATATGTGTGGTTGTACAATAAGTGTACAGAATAGGATCAGCCAGGAAATTTATGTCTATATTCAGTATTTTTAAAGGCAAACTTTTGTCTAATCCTTTAAATTCTAGAGTGCCAAAGTTGCCAACTATTATACATCTCTCAATTTGACTGGATCCAGTCAATCCTATAGTGGACTTTGTAATTCTTATGTAAGGGCCGATATCCTTGTTTGAGGACCAGTATCCTTATTTAGGGGCCGGTACCCTTATTTAGATACCGGTATCCTTATTTAAGAACCGCTATCATTATTTAAGCACTGTATCCATACGTAATGACTGGCAACCGCAAGGGGACCGGGAGCCAAGGAGGACCCATCTTATTTTTCCTATGACAGGCATATCTTCCTATCAGAAAGTCACTGTGGATTAAGCACGGATAGGGGCCCATCATAGTTTTGCTTGGGTGACCAGTGATTCCTAGTTATGCCACTGGGGACCAGTATCCTTACTTAGTGAGTAGTGACTTACTTAGTGACCAATATCCTTACTTAGTGACCGGTATCCTTAATTAGTGACCGGCATTCTTATTTAAGGAACGGTATCCTTATTTATGGACTGGTATCCTTATTTAGACAATAGTGATTTTAGACTCTTATTATATTAATGGATGACCATTGGTGAATATTATATGAATGGATGACCATTGGTGGATAGTATATTAATGGATGACCATTGGTGGATAGTATATTAATGGATGACCATTGGTGAATATTATATTAATAGATGACAATTGGTGAATATTATATGAATGTATGACCATTGGTGAATATTATATGAATGGATGACCATTGGTGAATATTATATGAATGGATGACCATTGGTGAATATTATATGAATGGATGACCATTGGTGAATATTATATTAATAGATGACCATTGGTGAATATTATATTAATGGATGACCATTGGTGAATATTATATGAATGGATGACCATTGGTGAATATTATATGAATGGATGACCATTGGTGAATATTACATGAATCTATGACCATTGGTGAATATTATATGAATGTATGACCATTGGTGAATATAATATGAATGGATATCCAGTGGTGAATATTATATGAAGTATGACCATTGGTGAATATTATGAATGGATGACCATTGGTGAATATTATATGAATGGTGACCATTGGTGAATATTATATGAATGGATGACCATTGGTGATATTATATGAATGGATGACCATTGTGATAATTAATAGAATGTATGACCATTGGTGAATATTATATGAATGTAGGACAATTGGTGAATATTATATGAATGATGACCATTGGTGAATATTATATGAATGATGACCTTGGTAATATTACATGAATCTATGACCATTGGTGAATATTATATGAATGTGATGACCATTGGTGAATATTATATGAATGGATGACCATTGGTGAATATTATAGGAATGTATGACCATTGGTGAATATTATATGAAGGTGACCATTGTGAATATTATATGATGTATGACCTTGGTAAATATATATGAATTAGACCATTGGTAATATTTATGAATGTGATGACCATTGGTGAATTTATATGAATGGATGACCATTGGTGAATATTATATGAATGTGACCATTGGTGAATATATTATAGATGAACCATTGGTGAATATATATTAATGTATGACCATTGGTGAATATTATATGAATGGATGACCATTGGTGAATATTATATGAATGGTGACCATGGTGAATATTATTGAATTATGACCATTGGTGAATATTATATGAATGGATACCATTGGTGAATTTATATGAATGGATACCATTGTGTGAATATTATATGAATTATGACCATTGGTGAATATTATATGAATGGATACCATTGGTGAATATTATATGAATGGATGACCATTGGTGAATATTAATGAATGTATGACCATTGTGAATATTATATGAAGGACCATTGGTGATATTATAATGAATGATGACCATTGGTGAATATTAATGAATGTATGACCATTGGTAATATTATATGAATGTAATGACCATTGTGATATTATATGAATGGTATACCATTGGGGAATAGTTATATGAATGGTGACCATTGGTGAATATTTATATGAATGGGATGGACATTGTTTGAATATTATATGAAATGGTATGACCATTGGTGAATATTATATGAATGGATGACCATTGGTGAATATTATATGAATCTATGACCATTGGTGAATATTATATGAATGGATGACCATTGGTGAATATTATATGAATGGATGACCATTGGTGAATATTATATGAATGTATGACCATTGGTGAATATTATAGGAATGGATGACCATTGGTGAATATTATATGAATGGGTGACCATTGGTGAATATTAGATGACTGTGTGACCATTGTTAAATATTATATGAATGTACTATGTGTCCATTGGAAGATATTGACACCTTTATAGTATTTTAACAGGAGAGAATGTAAATACTATAATGTGTTTGAAATGTTGCAAACTGATTCTGATTTGTTTATAACTTCTTTGTATAGATGGCAATAGAATAAAGAATTTAAGACTGGATTTATCTTGGCTACTTTTTTTTTTAATTTATTTTAAAAAATAAAAAAATGAATTAAAAATTTATAAAAGGGGCGTTTATAATATTATTATGATCCACCACTTCTATTGAAAGGGGGCCAGGCTGTAAATAATATTCTTATAATTTTAAGCTGTGCCTCCCCTTGGACTCCTCTCACACCCGGTGTATAGGGGTCTGGGATGTATGTAACTGTTTACACATGTAACGGCCCCACCGGAACATGCCTACATAGACAGCCAGGTAGTGCAACCAGACATTATAATGTAATGTGGCATAAGGGTGCAACTGCAGCAAGTAGAGGAAACCGAGTACAGAGAAGAAACCAGGGAAGGAGATGTTCCAGGAGAACAGAAGAGATGTGTGCCAGGAAACTCTGTGTTGATATACTTATAATTTACAGTAGGGGGTTACATTATCCATTATATACAATTTACCATTTAATGACACATACTAACTATGTGTGTGTTTTACAAAATACACATGAACTGTACGTGCTGCAATGGCCAGTACCAGTTTACTTAATGCAATGCTGTGTGGCTAGATTGAATCCAATGCTTGACATTATTATATATCTAGCCGTAGGACTTGGTTTAGCACAGAAGGCATGACATTGGAATATGGCTACAAATAAAAGAGGAGAGCTGTTGTGTTATGTTAATTTGTATACATGATGTATAGGTGCCATTGCAGCATATATATTAATATATTATACATAGAAATGATAACTGCTCGGTGATCAGAGTAATGGATCCCCTGACATTCTATTATTAAATCCATAATAAACACCGTGTTTAATAAATGTTTCTCTCTATAGAAGGATCTCAGATTTACAGATAGGGAGGTTTGGATCCCCTATGCAGCAGTTCCATAATTCACATAATGACGGACAAACATCTTAAGCAGGTAGAGAAAAAGTGATCACACAAATTGGCTATATGTTCAGGATCGCAGATTGAGTGTACAGAGGAAACAACAAAATAAAGAAAGGGGATATTTTATATAAAATTGCAATAGATCCATCCATCTGAGAAACTGCGTAAAATAAGTCAAGACCACCCCCTCCGTGGCTGTCATCCTTTCCTGAATTCTCCAATCCAGCAGCCTCCTATTCTGTGACTGACATTCATAACAAAAGAGCCTTCCACTCTACTGAATAACAAGAGGAAAGTAATCAATCTAATGCGCCTTCTAAACGGCATAAATAACCCAACGGAAAGACTGCCAGAAAGCTCTGCAGATACAGACTGCAAACAGCAGGGTCTTAACAAACACTGGGATAGAAAGAGTTGTAGGTAAGAAACGTAGGAATATTGCTTAAAATGCAAATAAAATCTAAATTCTGAAAGGCCGGTCAGTATTTCCATTAGAAGCGTGGTTTTAGTGTAGCCATTCAGCATTGCATTTAAAGGACAAACAACAATACCTTTTGAAACCACCCTCCTGTTGTAAGTTCCCAAGGTAGGTCCTCACCCCTGGGTTTACTTTCAATCTATCCAGAACTTTGTGATCATCAGTCCAGCCCTCCTCGCCCCCCTGTTTGTGTCAGCAGCCTGACCAATGAAACTCAGTGGGAAAGTCCTGGACTGAGGGAATGGGCGGAACAGTATTGTTATCTTCGAATCAACTGGTGCTTAGCCGTTCAGCATGTGTCTTTTTATATATGTTCTGCTTTAAAGGGGTGGTGACCCTATCTGTAATACTGATTTTACATTATTCAGATCTCCAGCTTTTATTCCTGGTAAACAGGAAGAATCCCCTACCTAATTATCTGGCTGCTGTGATATTTTGGTCTATTGGAAATATTGGACATGTCCATAAATTCGTGCTGAAGATATCAGTGGCACGTTTTTTCCCCAGCAAACTACCTATTGCTTTATTGACAGGTAGTCTGTCAATCAGAAGATATGGTAAAATTGACCAATGTGTACTGTCTGGGCCTTAGAAAACTGCAACACCTGAAGAATTGTGCTTGACCATCACTAAAATGATAGTCGTTCCCAGCCGGTAATTACAGACCTGTGAGTTTAACTTAAGTGGCGGGGAAGATAATGGAAAGTTTGATATGGGAACATAGTCTAGGCTGACCTTATACATACTTACATACCTTATACATACAGGAACAGATCTTGTCAAACAAATTTTCTTTGCTTTTATGAGGAAGTGAGTAGGAATTTGATCTCTGGCATAGCAGTAGATGTTGTATATACTGTAGGTGCCACAGGGTTCTGTGTTGGGGCCACTTCTATTAAATCTGTTTATTAATGATTTGGAAATGGGTATTGTCAGCAAGGTTTCTGTGTTTGCTGATATAGGAAAGCATATAACTTGACCTAAACATTCCCCATCTTACTACCCAATATGATCCTACCCGCCTTTCACACTCCACTGCCAATCTATTTACAGCCTACCGACTCCCGCAACCTTATGTCTCACCCCCATATCCTCTAGTCTGTAAGCTCTTTGGGCAGGGTCCTCTCTCCGTTTGTATCACGGTATTGCTGTAAGAAACTCCTCACTCTGTTTCCTTATATTATGTATTACCTGTGTATGTAATATGTATGACTTTGTATAACATGTATTACCCTGTATGTAATGTATGACTATGTAATTGTAAAGCGCCACGGAAGATGTTGGCGCTATATAAATCAATAATAGTTATAATACAAAACTTTGCCAACCATTAAAAACTTCAGAGGATGTGCAATCGTTGCAGGGGGATCTAGATAGATTATCACATTGGGCTGCTAAGTGGCAGATGAGATTCAATGATGATAAATGTAAGGTGATGCATTTTGGACGTACAAATCCTTGTGCTGCTTATACTATAAATGGCTCTGTGTTAAGTGAATCCTTGTTATTGGTTAGTACACGATCACCATTTTTTGGGTGTATCACATGCAATAGTGTTCAATTTCAGAAGTACACATGCACAGATGCTAAAGCTGGATGAGTTTCTGCAAACAAGGAATGTTGCTAGTTACTGGTATTGATTCATAGGGTTGATCCAGAGGTATTTCCGATTGCCACTTAGAGTCAAAAGGAATTTCTTTCCCCTTCATGCTGTTTTTTTGCCTTCCTCTGGATCACCGTTAGGTAGGTTGGAGTAGATGGATGTATGTCTTTATTCAACCTCCAATACTATACTGTACTATACTCTACAAGGGTTTCTCAAAGGGTTATTTCAGCAGGGCCCTAACTAACCTAGCCAAGTTGCCCTCAGGCCCAGCTCAAACTGATAGGTGCCCCACTCCTCTCCTTGCGCGATGAGGCCAATAGGAAGGCACGCTTGTTGCAGAGCGTGCCTTCCTATTGGCCTCGTCGCCGACGGGGAGGAGGGGACGGAGCCTACCAGAGCAGCGTTGCACTAAGACTGCACTAAGAAGTTACGCGAAAACAGGGGTGAGGACCTAGCGGTTCAGGTCCTCACCCTGGGTAAAAGGTAATGAACAAAGAAGAGGAGCGGAGGGAAGGTGAGTATAATTGTCCTTTAAGTATTTTCTACTGAACTGAACAGATTGACAGCTGGATTTTTTTTAGAGATGTCCTTTCTATAACCAGGGGCTTATTTAATAAGAGGTGCAAAATGTTACCGGTGCTGTTAATCTAAAGCAACCAATAGGATGTTTTTTAACTGTAGCTACAAAGCATGGGCACGTTTTTACACCTCTTATTAATTAAACCTTCTAGTTTTAGAGCAAAACCCCTGGTAAGCAGATCCAATTGAACAGAATGGAAAGACACAGAATGCCAATTCATTCAAATGAACGTCAAATCGGTCGTGTTTTTACCTGCCGATGTTCTTGTGATATTTCCTGGCAGAATTTCTTGGTTTGGGACATCACTGCCCCAATGTCAGATGCAAAGGACCCAGTAGTTTTCAAAATGTCCCAGGAACATCTGTAGATACGTTTGCAGTGTATGGCCAACTTAAAGGGCATGTTAACCCCTTGAATGAAAAAGCTTTTCTTAATGTTGTTTGTGCTGATGTATTTTATCAGCAGGTAGAAGGTTGCAGGCCAACATCACTAAGGTTAGAGGCCCGTCCTTCCCGCCTTGGTTGGTCATGCCTCCCTGTCTCTGACCTTGTTAGCGCTGCTTAGTTAGTCTGAGCCTGGGAATATCTGCAAGTCACAACCACTTTATAAAGAAATTAAGCTCATGATAATACATTGAAACTGAAGGCAGCTCTAAGCCTTCATCCGCCCACGCAATCTGCATTTTAGGTTTGAAGAATGCTGACTTCACATTAAAGAACATTAATCCATTTGCTGCCAGAGATTTGATTTTCTAAATTACTGTTCTTTTGTTTGTTTGTTTTTCCCCCCCTCTAGAATGAAAGGGTTAAATGTCCCCCGCCGTGCCAGTAAATGGAAGGCTCATCTCTGGCTTTCCCAGTAAAAAAAAAAAAGTGTCAAGAAAGAGCGGAATCTATTTATATGGTATAATTAGCACGTTGTGAGCCCCGGTATTGCATTGCTCACAAATCTGGGCGGTATTAGCAGGAGAAAGGGAGACAAAGGCTCAGAGAGAGGCAGCGAGTGACAAATTTAGCACTTTGGGGATCTGCCCAGGGCAAAGCAGTAAAATCCTATAGACACGTCTATACCCAAAGCCTATCATTCCTTGTCTGATGCATACATAATTTAATTATCCTTCCTATACCATGGGAACAATTAAACTACTGTAGAAATTTAAAGAGATTTAATACGACGCTCACATAATCCAAGCCAAATAGGAATCTGCGTCTGGTATTAAAGGAGAACTAAATGTCATAACTTAATTTCCATACTTGACACCCACTTCTCTTTGCAGCTTGGATATTCTTTAACCTACAAGATGTTCCCTGTCATTTTCATAGGTCTGTCCATGTGCATTGCAAAAAGTTAATTAAACTCAAACAAAGTTTTTCTTTAAAATTTTAATGCATACTTCCCCTTTAACCAGTAAATACGACAGTAAAGCTGAGCTAATAACTGATTTAATAAAGGACTGATTAATAAGCTCAATGCAAAACTATACTGTGCGTGTGCAGAAGATATAGGTCATGTTTGGCACATTGGGGAGATCAACTGAGCCTATGACAAGCAAAACCAGCAATAACATTAGTGCAGACATACAATGTGGATTTACATTTGCTTAATTTTTTGCATAGCCTGTAACTGTTTAATTAAAGACGTATGTAGTTTGTCTGGATGCACACACCAGAATTATAAGAGTCTATCACAAATTCCTGTTGCAAGGTTAGAAGGATTAGAGTTATGTTGGTAGAAGGGGAACAGTAAGACTATCTGTTCAGAGGCAAATTAGTTACTTAGCAATACGTTATAAGGGAGTTCAGTCATTATGGGGAGCAATTTAATAACTGGAATAGTAGCCAATCGGAATTATCGTCTCTCCACCTTAATACAGCTTTTCATATAATAACTGGAATAGTAGCCAATCGGAATTATCGTCTCTCCAACTCAATACAGCTTTTCATATAATAACTGGAATAGTAGCCAATCGGAATTATCGTCTCTCCACCTCAATACAGCTTTTCATATAATAACTGGAATAGTAGCCAATCGGAATTATCGTCTCTCCACCTCAATACAGCTTTTCATATAATAACTGGAATAGTAGCCAATCGGAATTATCGTCTCTCCACCTCAATACAGCTTTTCATATAATAACTGAATAGTAGCCATCGGAATTATCGTCTCTCCACCTCAATACGCTTTTCATATAATAACTGGAATAGTAGCCAATCGGAATTATCGTCTCTCACCTCAATACAGCTTTTCAATAATAACTGGAATAGTAGACCATCGGAATTATCGTCTCTCCACCTCAATACAGCTTTTCATATAATAACTGGAATAGTAGCCCATCGGAATTATCGTCTCTCCACCTCAATACAGCTTTTCATATAAATAACGGATCAGTAGCCAATCGGAATTATCGTCTCTCCTTAACCTCAATACAGCTTTCATATAATAACTGGATAGTAGCCAATCGGAATTATCGTCTCTCCACCTCAATACAGCTTTTCATATAATAACTGATAGTAGCCATCGGAATTATCGTCTCTCCACCTCAATACAGCTTTTCATATAATAACTGGAATAGTAGCCAATCGGAATTATCGTCTCTCACCTCAATACAGCTTTTCATATAATAACTGGAATAGTAGCCATCGGAATTATCGTCTCCACCTCAATACAGCTTTTCATATAATAACTGGAATAGTAGCCAATCGGAATTATCGTCTCTCCACCTCAATACAGCTTTTCATATAATAACTGGAATAGTAGCCAATCGGAATTATCGTCTCTCCACCTCAATACAGCTTTTCATATAATAACTGGAATAGTAGCCAATCGGAATTATCGTCTCTCCACCAATACAGCTTTCATATAATAACTGGAATAGTAGCAATCGGAATTATCGTCTCTCCACCTCAATACAAGCTTTTCATATAATAAACTGGAATAGTAGCCAATCGGAATTATCGTCTCTACCTCAATACAGCTTTTAATAATAACTGGAATAGTAGCCAATCGGAATTATCGTCTCTCCACCTCAATACAGCTTTTCATATAATAACTGGAATAGTAGCCAATCCGAATTTTCATTCAAATTTCTAATTGGCTTCTGTGGGTTTTTATGCATCTCAAAATATCAGTTCATGAAAACTTAAAAACCCATAGAAAGAACCAATGAACCAATCTGGAATAAATGCTAATACCTGAACACACAGAGATCTCCAACAAGGTAATAAATATCCCAGTAGCCAAAGTAAAATAATAGTAAGAAATCGACTGATATTTCTGGCACCTTGAGATGTTTGTATTTCACATCCTTCGTGCCATTCATTTCATGACAAATAAAAAACGCTATTCTATAACTTACGTCGAGAATCTGGGTTGGCTCAGTCCACGTTGGCATCACGCAGGGCGGTTAGCAGGTTAAACTGTATACAAACACGATGCCCAAAAATGAAGGTTTCCAGTCTGTCTGCTTCGCTGTGGACTTGGCCAGCTGCATAAATGTTTACTCCAGATAATCGTTTTGGCACAACCCAGTGCAGGGTTGTTCTGTTAAATCAATGCCATTGGCACCCCCACTGCTGTTTCTATTCGCAATGGATCTGCTCTCCCTAATCTAGACTTTAACAGCCTCATTTGCTGGGAGGCAACCTATTTAATATCGGCAATAATGACTTAAACTCCATCTTAGCGCCAGCTGCGCGGGTGTATGCAAAAGACACTGGCACAACCAGCGCTGGAGTTTTAATACCGTGTTTGCACTACATTTAGCACGAGATTTAAACGCAAGCAATTAGCAAGCGATACCGCGATATTAAATTCGTGTAGGGAATATGGGAACTGTATTTCCCATATCTACACCAACTTCCCTTTCTTGGCAGTAGGCAGTTTAGATGGGCAGATTTTGGTCTGGATGGCAAATGAAGGCTTCCCAATAGGCAAGAAAAAAAATGCTCAGAATTTGGTGCGTTGGCGCAGTAATATGTAACGGTAATGCACGGCGTTACCACATAAAGATGCTGCATACAGTGCATTTTTTTGAACGCATCATGTGTATTTTGTGGCTATGGTTCGTGTTCTAACGAGTGATGTGTGTGGGGAATAACTTCATAGTGCAAGCGATACAACAAGAGTGCAATAATGGTGCAAATGTTTGCTTGTGCTGATAATTTGGAGCTGGGTTGCTATAGATAACAGTGCAGTAACCTAGCCTACTGCTTTAGGCTAGATACACACAAGGGCACGGCTATATTTAAATCCGTCTGACAGAAATTTTGGTTGATTGAGTCTAAATCAGACAAAAGTTCGATTGGACATGTCGGTAATTTTCGGCCAATCCTGTGCTATTCTATGGAAAATCACTTTGGCTGATATTTCGTCATAACCAAAATACTGTATCTTCTGGACCCCAATAGTGACTAACCACACAGTCTTTCCTGAACTGAGATATTGATCGGGAGTTTCCCATCTACTTCTCCAAATGTGGCTTCATCTTTTTTAAGCTGTACCAGCATGTGTGTGTGTGTGTAAACCATGCAATTCCAGATCGGATATCTCAGTTCAGGAATTCCTACTCTAGATTGCGTTTTCACCTATGTAGGATGCAGTTGCCCTTTTTAATAAAGAAATTTGAACCCTAGATCCCCAGACTGGAATCGAATCTTGATAAAAGGAATTCTAGTCGTGATTTCAGACATTAACACCTGTAGCACCAATCAGCAATAAATTCCCATTTTGTAACTGGTTGCTACACATATGGGTTGACAGATGGTGGGATAAACTTTCCTGGCGCTAAGATGCTCGGTATTCCCACCTCTCATGTTATAACGGTGATAAATATACTAAATGCAGGAACAAGGTCAATTTGGCGCCATTTGGTGCCAAATCTGGAAATTGATTCAGCCAAAAAATAAAAGGTTTTATGACATCATGCATTCATCTGGAGG
This sequence comes from Hymenochirus boettgeri, assembly GCA_019447015.1. Taxonomy (NCBI): domain Eukaryota; kingdom Metazoa; phylum Chordata; class Amphibia; order Anura; family Pipidae; genus Hymenochirus; species Hymenochirus boettgeri. Next base: position 5,106 of record JAACNH010001084.1, on the reverse strand, counting down.
GGGAGCAGGTATTAACCACATTTGGCCAAGAGCAAACATCCAAAGAAGCAACGCGTTTTATGGAAATGATGTCACACGGAGCACATTAACATTTCAACAGAACTGGGTCCAATAAGAGATGATGTCGCAGTGATACTGTACAAAGACTTATTAGGTATTCAGAGCCAACATGATTGAGAACAGCAAGTAATCATTCAAATCCATGTTCCTCTCCAAAAATAAATGTTGTTGCTAAAATGCTAATTCTACTCAATAGAGGGAATCATAGCCTGGCACATATCTACCCTGGCATCAGTGAGTTAGGATAATTCAATTATCGCTGATTCTTATTGCTCAGAATGTTGGGTCTCATTAGTGACACCCCAGCCAGTAACCAGGCTGCTCCTATGACCCTACTCCCAATCCAGGCCCTGCCCCTGATCTGTAGTCACCCATCCAGCAGTCCCGTGGGTAGCATTTAATACTGAACAAATGGGTCCCGTGCAAGTCACCGGCTGGGCACCTATGGCTTAGGAAGTTATTTTCTATAAAACACCCTCGTAGAGTTTCATATAATTCCCTTCTAAAAACAATGGGACGGATTCACAGCGAGACAAATGGGAGATTCAATAATGCTAAATCCCATGTAAAACCCATATTAACCTGATGTAATATCGACTTTACGTGGGTTTTACACTTAATAGCACAGTGCACCCGATGCAATTGCCTGTTTGTTAGGTTTGCACTACCTTGCAGCGTTTATATCCAGTATGTTGCATCGCAGGTTTGTAGAAAGGTAAGAAGTGGGATTTGTAAAATAACCCTAAAATCCCCCCCAAATTGCTAAAACTTCTCATAAAGTCACGCTAACCCACCAGCGCAAATATTTATTAAGTCACGTCCGCAACTGCTGCAAACAAGTAACAGACACAAGTAGGCCACTTTTATTTGACTTTATATTAAAAATGATACACAGAGGTGCAGTGATGTAGGTAAATGTGAATTGCTGGGTCAATACTGAGCAACAGCTTTTTTAAAGCATTTTTAACGGGGAAACATTTTTAAAGGGGAAGTTCAGTGCAAATACATATGCTTTTCAGAAAAAAGAGCAGTATTTTCTCATCCCAATGACCTTAATCTGACCATTCAGCATTGTGTCTGTGTATAAATAAATGTAACCAAAATACTGACTTCCTGTTTGCAGGACCCGTAATAGAGACCATTATGGTCTTGCCCTTGACCCAGCGCCTGGGTTGATTTAGTTGCTCAGTAGAGATCTGAGCATGTTTGACCCATCCAACAGCCAATCAGTAGAAATTACTGTTAGGAACATTCCACGGTAGTGGTGCATTCTGGGAAGAAGAAGGACTGTTAGACCCTGAAATGTCAGATCACTAATGTCAACAGCAGGGAACAGCAAGGGGTATGAAATCAACTGATTTTTTCGAAATAATATAATAATAATATAAACTAAGCATTTTTAAAAAATATGATATTTTCCACTGTCCTGAAATTTCTGTTTTTTTCTTTTTTATATATATTTAATCAATAGTTTTTTTATTGAGTTGCCTATTTACAATACAGGAATATCAGTAATCGAGGAAAATAAAGAAACCATAAAACTCATCTAGACATACCTGTATGTAGTCAAATCTTACTCTACAGCGAGCCTTGCAATGACTTTCATTTTCGCTTCCTCCATCTCTTAGCACAGAGACAAAGGGCCTCATTTACCCACAGTGGCTGGGCAAATATATGGAGTTAAAGTCGTTAGCTCCATATTAGCGTCAGATGCGCGGGTTCCACATAAATCACCCGCGCACCCGACACTCGCGATTTAATATTGCGTTTGCGCTAGTTTTAACGCAGGATTTTAACGCCAGCAAATACCTTACCCCTTACCGGGATTTACCCACATTTCACAAACGTGATGTTGAATTGCAAAAGGAGCATTTACCCAGAGCGATAGCGGCTCTGGGTAAATGAGCCCCAAAGACTCATTGGATAGCTCTCCTCTCACTCTCAGGTTGAATCACACTGGGCATGCCTAAACCAGCGGCACAGAAAAGTGTGAGGGGTTTAGCGTTCTCAGCGTCTTCTAAACACTTCTAACCCGCAGTCTTAGCCATAAGTTAGGAAAATATGTTTAATTTCAAGTTTTTTTGAAAAGGACAGCTGGGACCTCAACATATAAACATACTTGTATCTTGTTGTTTATTTTGCGCACAGTAAAATTAATTAATTTTATGTCATCTAATTTGCCCATGGTAAATGCTTTTCGTCTCAATAGGACTTTGTTAACTGATGGGCTACGTTTCAGATTTTAATCTGCAGGAAGCATCAACACACAGTCCTTCTGTTCACCCAAGACATGTACAGTATGTGTAAACAAATTAACAACGGGCCACGTTCAATAAATCCTGGCCAACTATTCATCTGCTTTTATTAACCACATTAAACTAACAAACGATAACTGCTGATGAGTTTCTATTCAATATTAAGGAGCAGGACGAGCTTTAAACTGTAAACTTTAGATGAGAGGGTTACTGCAATGATCTCTGTCAAACCTTGGGAAGCTGGAAGTCATAGTTTGTAAACATCTGGAGTGCCAAGGTTCACTTGATAAGCCCTTGCAAGCAATCTTTACAACCTCAATATCCAACAGCTGCACCACGCTCACTACAAGCAGGCGCTCGGCCGGGACAAATGTCTGTCCGTCACGGCAAATTCGTCCGCGGCCATAGGGAACCGCACAATCTATCTGAATTTTCCGACATGCTCGTCGGGCGAACGATCGATGTAGGTTGCGGGCGCCCGCCCCATACCAGCCGATATTTTCGTCCGATCGACCGAAAATGCCGTGAATTAGTCGGTCGCCCCGAAAATATTGGCTGGTGTGTCACAAGCACGTATGAAATGAGAAATTCAAAATAAAGTAAACGTGAAGCGGATTTAGAACTAGTTGTAAATGTATTAATGTAATACATACTATACATAAATACAGAGTATACAAATGGGGGTAAGTGCACCATTATACAGATACATTACATTTACATAAATAAAGGGTTAAGGATACACATATATATTTATAAATTAAGTGTGGTGTGATTGACATATTATAAATGAGATCCCTGCGCCGAAGAGCTTACAATCTAAGTGGGAGGGACAACATACAGATACAAGTGGGGGGGAGGGATAAAGTGCTCAGACAGCTAACAATCATTAATAGTGCTGGTTTTCAGAAATGTAGGATAACTGTTTAGATTTAAAAGAGCCTAAGGATGTCACCTGGCCAAGTGAGAGAGGGGGAGAGTTCCAAAGGTAGGGAGCAGGAAGAGAGAATGGTTTAAGGCAGGAGGAAACAGTGTTCGTTGGGAGCTCGTGAAGAAGATTTCCTTGGGAGGAACGGAGGGCACCTCCAGAAACATAAGGGACCAAGAAAGAAGAAAAGCATGGAGCTGCAGTAGAGTGAAGGGATTTAAAGGTTAAAGCAGGGTGTTGAATATGATTCTTTGTTTGATGGAAAGCCACCCTATGGACTGCAGTATCGGGGTTGCGGGTTCTCTTTTGGAGGAGAGCGAGATGATCCAAGCTGCAGAGTTTAAGACAGACTGGAGAGGAGAGAGATGAGAGGCCGGGAGTCCAAGTAGTAAAATGTTACAGTAGTCAATTTGGGAGATTATAAGGGCATGCATAATTATTTTAGCAGTGGAGCAAGAGAGGAAAGGGCGGATCTTCACAATATTGCAAAGGAGAAAGTGCCACTTCCTAGTGACAATGAATAAATCATTCGTTTAACCACCTTTTGAGTACACTATACCCTTTTCTGCACCCATCCCAAAAATGTGACCTGATCAAAATGCATCACATCAACACAGATTTATTAAATGGACCATTTATCCCAAGGATGACACAGGTGACATCATCAAGGACCTTCATGGATGGGCAAAAAAAAGAGATTTCACCATCAACACGGGTAAATTTACCTTAATCTAAGCGAGTCATATTCTATATCAAGTAAGGATGAATAATTGTTTGTGTTTAAAATAACTTGGATCCGTTCCTAGTAACTGACATGTATGTATTTATAACGTTCAGGAAGAAACATCGACTGATTCAAACAGGATTCAATTGAGAGATTTTGGAAAAGAAAAAAGAACTTTGTAACATTATGGGTTTATTAGAGATGGACCCAAACCTGGTTCTGAGGAGGATTTCTCGGATCTGACAGAACTCAGACTCTTTCTGGTTTCTGATTTTTTCAGAATTTTCCGAACCTCTGAACTGTTGTAGAACATAATCGAATGTTCAAGAATTTTCATTTACAAAATGTTTCGGTTAAATGTGGACATTGATACGTGTTTGCCAGACCATTCCCGGTCCCTGACCCACTTACAGTAACTAACCATTGCTATCCACACTAAGCAAGTAATTCAACAAAGCTTGTTATTTTTAAAAGGAAAGCTTGAAATGATGGATTTATTATCCATAGCATCTGACCTGATCAATACATTAAGGTATAAACAAGGTCAATACAGAGATTCATCTAATGAACTATATATCATTTCAACAGGTGACAAGACTGTATCCATTGAGACTTGGCTTTCACAGATATAGGCAGTTAAGGAATTCCTAACTGAGAGGTTATGATGGATGATTCTTTGCTGAGGGATTGATTGGAGTTTGAAACTTGTCTAGTAATGTTAAGTTATAATGTTCAAAGAAACAGTGATCATGTGAGATTTCTGATTATTATTATGAAGATACTTGAATACCAATTGGGTCTAATATGCCCTTGACAAGGTCAGTGTAGAATTGTTTATTATATCCCACTAAGCCTTACCGAGTTGCTATTGGCTTCTTTATAATCTGAAAATTGGGTTTGATTATTTAAAAATAATGGGACATACCAATCAAACCTCTTCTATTAGGATACTCCTTAGTGTTGGCCTACTGCCTGGGCCAAAACACAGTAAGGCCACTTTCATGAATGGCAGATTGCCCTCGATGTTTACTGAGCGGTTCCCAGACAGAGAAGACTACATGTAGAGCTTAACTAGCGCCAAACATCTGGAACCGCTCGATTTTACTGTCTGTTCGAAAGTAGCCTAAACAGTTCACTGAACT
>JAACNH010001083.1:53011-103806 GCA_019447015.1 Hymenochirus boettgeri | reverse complement strand
TGATCCAGGGTTTATTTTAAAGGAAATAAGGCAGGCTTCCATTTAACTCAATTGTTCATAGACCACAGTTGCCCTTTAATTCAATAAGTTGATCCAGCTACCACTTTAAGGTTTGCTTTGTCTGGGTCCTACATTATTTCTGTTAAAGGGCTAATCCCCCAAACTTTACTCAACTGCACACATGGAATACTCTATATGTGGAGGACATGGTCCGTAAAGGCATTTTATCAATGAAAAGAAGAGAAATTATAAATCAATATCTGGTGTGACCATCCTTAAGCGATTTACTGTCCCTTTAATGTTTTCTTTTGTCATTAGATTAGAGTTTGGGTGTTTCATATAGTGAATCACTTATAAAGGTATCTCCACCTTTATATATCTCCATACACACCATCCTACCCCAACCACCAAGTATTATATGGAGATATATATACACCCATTTAGGGCGTGCATCATGTATTCTATGGAATATATACACACCCATTTAGGGCGTGTATCTGTATTATATGGGATATATACACACCCATTTAGGGCGTGTATCTGTATTATATGGAGATATATACACACCCATTTAGGCGTGTATCTGTATTATATGGAGATATATACACACCCATTTAGGGCGTGTATCTGTATTATGGAGATTATACACACCCATTTAGGGCGTGTATCTATTAATGGAGATATATTACACACCCATTTAGGGTGTACTGTCTATTATATGGAGATATATACACACCATTTAGGCGGTGATCTGTATTATGGAGATATATACACACCCATTTAGGGCGTGTATCTATTATATGGAGATATATACACACCCATTTAGGACATGTATCTGTATTATATGGAGATATATACACACCCATTTAGGGCGTGTATCTGTATTATATGGAGATATATATACACCCATTTAGGGCGTGTATCTGTATTATATGGAGATATATATACACCATTTTAGGGGTGATCTGTATTATGGAGATATATATTACACCCATTTAGGCAGTATCTGTATTATATGGAGATATATATACACCCCATTTAGGGCGTTATCTGTTTATATGGAGATATATACACCCATTTAGGGGCTCTATCTGTATTATATGGGATATATATACACCCATTTAGGGCGTGTATCTGTATTATATGGAGATATATATACACCCATTTAGGACATGTATCTGTATTATATGGAGATATTATACACCATTTAGGGTGTGTATCTGTATTATATGGAGATATATATACACCCATTTAGGACATGTATCTGTATTATATGGAGATATATATACACCCATTTAAGACGTGTATCTGTATTATATGGAGATATAAGTTTATCTTGGTCTCACCAGACCACAGGACACGGCCCCGGTAATCCAGACCACAGGACACGGCCCCGGTAATCCAGACCACAGGACACGGCCCCGGTAATCACGGTCCCGGTAATCCAGACCACAGGACACGGCCCCGGTAATCACGGTCCCGGTAATCCAGACCACAGGACACGGCCCCGGTATCCAGACAAGACGGTCCCGGTAATCATGGTCCCAGTAATCACAGTCCCGGTAATCCAGACCACAGGACACGGCCCCGGTAATCCAGACCACAGAACTCCCGGTAATCCAGACACAGGACACGTCCACCGGTAATAGAACACAGGACACGGCCCCGGTAATCCAGACCACAGGACACGGCCCCGGTAATCCAGACCACAGGACACGGCCCCCGGTAATCCAGACCACAGGACACGGCCCCCGGTAATCCAGACCACAGGACACGGCCCCCGGTAATCCAGACCACAGGACACGGCCCCGGTAATCCAGACCACAGGACACGGCCCCCGGTAATCCAGACCAGACACGCCCCGGTAATCCAGACCACAGGACACGGCCCCGGTATCCGACACAGGACACGGCCCCGGTAATCCAGACCAGAACGGTCCCGTTAATCCAGCCACAGACACGGCCCGGTAATCACAGACCAGGACACGGGCAGCCCCGTATCGGACACGGTGACAGGTCCCGGTAATCAGACCACGGGACACGGTCCCGGTAATCCAGACCACGGGACACGGTCCCGGTAATCCAGACCACGGGACACGGCCCCGGTAATCCAGACCACAGGACACGGTCCCGGTAATCCAGACCACGGGACACGGTCCGTAATCCAGTCCACGGGACACGGTCCCGGTAATCCAGTCCACAGGACACGGTCCCGGTAATCCAGTCCACGGTCCCGGTAATCCAGTCCACAGGACACGGTCCCGGTAATCCAGTCCACAGGACACGGTCCCAGTAATCCAGTCCACAGGACACGGTCCCAGTAATCCAGTCCACAGGACACAGTCCCAGTAATCCAGTCTTTAGTCTTTGTGGGTTTCTTGTGATCATCTTCCGAAGAAGATATATGATATATTGAGGGGACATTGACACTGTTAAACAAGGTGTACACAATGTATAACACAATGTACAACACAATGTACAACCAATGTACAACACAATGTACAACACAATGTACAACACAATGTATAACACAATGTATAACCCAATGTATAACACAATGTATAACACAATGTATAACACAATGTATAACACAATGTATAACACAATGTATAACACAATGTATAACACAATGTATAACACAATGTATAACACAATGTATAACACAATGTTATATGTCTGTGTTGTTATATTGAGGGGAATTGACACTGTTATACAAGGTGTACACAATATATAACACAATGTCAAACAAGTACAACACAATGTATACACAATGTATAACACAAGTATAAACACAAGTATAACACAATGTATAACCAATGATATAACAACAATGTAAACACAATGTATAACACAATGTATAACACAGTATAACACAATGTATACACAAATGTATAACACAATGTATAACACAATGTATAACACAATGTAAAACACAATGTATAAACAATGTATAACACAATGTATAACACAATGTATAACACAATATATAACACAATGTATAACACAATGTTATATGTCTGTGTTGATATTGAGGGGACATTGACACTGTTATACAAGGTGTACACAATATATAACAATGTATAAACAATGTATAACACAATGTATAACACAATATATAACACAATGTTATATGTCTGTGTTGTTATATTGAGGGGACATTGACACTGTTATACAAGGTGTACACGGACTACTTTATCAATATAACACAATGTATACCAAGTAAACACATGTATAACACGTATACACAATGTTAACACAATGTTATATGTCTGTGGTTGTTATATGAGGGGACATGACACTGTTATACAAGGTGTACACGGACTACTTTACATCAATATAACACAATGTATAACACAATGATAACACAATGTTATATGTCTGTGTTGTTATATTGAGGGGACATTGACACTGTTATACAAGCTGTACACGGACTACTTTACATCAATATAACACAAGTATAAACACAATGTTATATGTCTGTGTTGTTATATTGAGGGGACATTGACACTGTTATACAAGCTGTACACGGACTACTTTACATCAATATAACACAATTTATAACACAATATATAACACAATGTATATGTCTGTGGTGTTATATTGAGGGGACATTGACACTGTTATACAAGGTGTACACGGACTACTTTATATCAATATAACACAATGTATAACACAATGTATAAAACAATGTCATATGTCTGTGTTGTTATATTGAGGGGACTGACTGTTATACAAGGTGTACACAGACACTTTATACAGTATAAACACACATGTATAACACAATGTATAACACAATGTTATATGTCTGTTGTTATATTGAGGGGACATTGACACTGTTATACAAGGTGTACACAGACTACTTTATATCAATATAACACAATGTATAACAATGTAACACAATGTATAACACAATGTTATATGTCTGTGTTGTTATATTGAGGGGACATTGACACTGTTATACAAGGTGTTACAGGACTACTTTATATCAATATAACACAATGTATAACACAATGTATATAACACAATGTATATGTCTGTGTTGTTATATTGAGGGGACATTGACACTGTTATACAAGGTGTACACAGAATACTTTATATCAGTATAACACAAGTATAACACAATGTTATATGTCTGTGTTGTTATATTGAGGGGACATTGACACTGTTATACACAGGTGTACACGGACTACTTTATATCAATATAACACAATGTATAACACAATGTATATGTCTGGTGTTGTTATATTGAGGGGACATTGACACTGTTATACAAGGTGTACACAGACTACTTTATATCAGTATAACCATGTATAACACAATGTTATAGTTGTGTTGTTATATTGATGGGGACCATGACACTTTTATTACATAGTATATATGGGAACACAAAGTATATACTCTCTCTCATCACATACTGTACATATTATATGGAACAATACACAGTATATACTCTCTCTCTCTCGTCACATACTGTACATAGTATATATGGGAATACACAGTATATACTCTCTCTCATCACAATTACTGTACATAGTTATATATGGGAATACACAGTATACTCTTTTATCACAGACTGTACAGAGTATATATGGGAATACACAGTATATACTCTCTCTCTCTCATAACATACTGTATATAGTATATATGGGACACACAGTTATACTCTCTTCGTCACATACTGTATAGTATATATGGAGATACACAGTATACTTCTCTCTCTCTCGTCACATACTTTACATAGTATATATGGGAACACACAGTATATACTCTCTCTCATAACATACTGTACAAAGTTATATATTGAATACACAGTATATACTCTCTCTCACAATACTGTACATAGTATATATGGGAACACACAGTATATACTCTCTCCTCATCACATACTGTATATAGTATATAGGGAAACACAGTATCTTCTCTCAGTCACATACTGTACATTATATATGGGAATACACAGTATACTACTCTCTTCTCTCACTACTGTATACATAGTATATATGGGAACAACCAGTATATACTCTCCTCATCACATACTGTACATAGTATATATGGGAACACACAGTATATACTCTCTCTCATCACATACTGTACATAGTATATATGGGAACACACAGTATATACTCTCTCTCTCGTCACATACTGTACATAGTATATATGGGAATACACAGTATATACTCTCTCATCACATACTGTATATAGTATATATGGGAACACACAGTATATACTCTCTCGTCACATACTGTACATAGTTATATAGGGAATACACAGGTATATACTCTTCATCACATACTGTACATAGTAATATGGGAAACACACAGTATATACTCTCTCTCTCATCATACATGTAATAGTATTATGGGGAAACACAGTATATACTCTCTCTCTCATCACATACTGTACATAGTATATATGGGAACACACAGATATACTTCTCTCACACATCTGTACATAGTATATATGGGAATACACAGTATAATCTCTCTCACATACTGTACATAGTAATATGGGAACACACAGTTATACACTCTCTCTCGTATACTGTACATAGTATATATGGGAACACACAGTATATTACTCTCTCTCTCGTCACATACTGTACATAGTATTATGGGAACACAGTAGTATACCTCTCTCTCTCGTCACATACTTACATAGTATATATGGGAACACACAGTATATACTCTCTCTATCACATACTGTACATAGTATATATGGGAAACACAGTATATACTCTCTCTCGCACATACTGTACACAGTAATATGGGAATACACACGTATTTTATACTCTCTCTATCACATACTTTACAATAGTATATATGGGAACACAACAGATATCTCTCTTCGGCACATACTGTACATAGTTATATATGGGAACACACAGTATATATACCTCTCTCTCTCACATACTGTACAAAGTATATAGGGAACACACAGTATATACTCTCTCCTCATCACATACTGTACATAGTATATATGGGAATACACAGTATATACACTCTCTCTCGTCACATACTGTACATAGTATATATGGGAACACACAGTATATACACTCTCTCTCATCACATACTGTACATAGTATATATGGAATAACAGTATATCTCTTTCATCACATACTGTACATGTATATATGGGAACACACAGTATTATACTTCTTATCACATTATGTAATAGTATATATGGGACACACAGTATAGACATCTCTCTTCATCACATACTGTACATAGTATATATGGGAACACACAGTATTATACTCTCTCATCCACATACTGTACATCAGTATATATGGGAAACACAGTATAACACTCTCTCTCTCACATACTGATCATAGTATATATGGGAACCACAGTATATACTCTCTCTCATCACATACTGTACATAGTATATATGGAAGAACACAGTATATACTCTCTCATCACATACTGTAAATAGTATATATGGGAACACAAGTATATACTCTCCTCATCATACTGTACAAGTATAATGGGAAAACAGTATATCACTCTCTCTGTCAATTACGTACATAGTATATATGGGAAACAAACAGTATATACTTCTTCTCTCACATCGTACATAGTATATAGGGAACACACAGTATACTCTCTCTCATCACAACTGTACATAGTATATATGGGAACAACAGTATACACTCTCTCATACATACTGTACATAGTATATATGGGAACACACAGTATATACATCTCTCTCATCCACATACTGTACATAGATATATGGGAAACACACAGTATATACACTCTCTCTAGTCACATACGTACATAGTATATATGGGAAAACACAGTATATACTCTCTCTCTCGTCAACATACTGTACATAGTATATATGGGAACACACAGTATACTCTCTCTCATCACATACTGTACATAGTATATATGGGAACACACAGTATACACTCTCTCTCAGACTACTTACATCATATAACAATGGTAATAACAATAGATAACACAATGTTATATATCTGTGTTATTATATAGGGAATTACACTGTTATACAATCTGTTACACGGACACTTTATATCAGTATAACACAATGTATAACACATGTATAACACAAGTTATAATCTGTGTGTTATATTGAGGGCATCATGTTACATGTAGTATATGGGAAACACAGTATATACTCTCTCTCGTCACATACTGTACAGTATATATGGGAACACACAGTTACTCTATCGTCACATACTGTACATAGTATATATGGGAATACACAGTATATATACTTTCTCTCGTCACATACTGTACATAGTATATATGGGAACACACCGTATATACTCTCTCTCTCGTCACATACTGTACATAGTATATATGGGAATACACAGTATATACTCTCTCGTCACATACTGTATATAGTATATATGGGAACACACAGTATATACTCTCTCGTCACATACTGTACAGTCAGTATATATGGGAATACACAGTGTAGACTCTCTCTCTCTCGTCACATACTGTACATAGTATATATGGGAACACACAGTATATACTCTCTCTCATCACATACTGTACATAGTATATATGGGAATACACAGTATATACTCTCTCTCTCATCACATACTGTACATAGTATATATGGGAACACACAGTATATACTCTCTCTCTCATCATATACTGTACATAGTATATATGGGAATACACAGTATATACTCTCTCTCTCATCACATACTGTACATAGTATATATGGGAACACACAGATATACTTCTCTCTCATCAAATACTGTACATAGTATATATGGGAATACACAGTAATAATCTCTCTCTCGTCACATACTGTACATAGTATATATGGGAAACAAGTATATACTCTCTCTCGTCACATACTGGACATAGGATATATGGAATACACAGTATATACTCTCTCTCGTCACATACTGTACATAGTATATATGGGAACACACAGTATATACTCTCTCTCGTCACATACTGTACAGTCAGTATATATGGGAACACACAGTATATACTCTCTCTCGTCACATACTGTACAGTCAGTATATATGGGAACACACAGTATATACTCTCTCATCACATACTGTACATAGTATATATGGGAATACACAGTATATACTCTCATCACATACTGTACATAGTATATATGGGACACACAGTATTAATATCTCTCTCATCACATACGTACAGTATATATGGGAACACACAGTATAACTCTCTCGTCACATACTGTACAGTCAGTATATATGGGAATACACAGGTAGACTCTCTGTCACATACATGTACATAGATATATGGGAACACACAGTATATACTCTCGTCACATACTGTACATAGTATATATGGGAACACACAGTATATACACTCTCTCTCATCACATACTGTACATAGTATATATGGGAACACACAGTATATACATTCTCTCTCATCACATACTGTACATAGTATATATGGGAACACACAGTATATACACTCTCTCGTCACATACATGTACAGTCAGTATATATGGGAATACACAGTGTAGACTCTCTCGTCACATACGTACATAGTATATATGGGAACACACAGTATATACTCTCGTCACATACTGTACATAGTATATATGGGAACACACAGTATATACACTCTCTCTCATCACATACTGTACATAGTATATATGGGAATACACAGTATATACTCTCTCTCTCTCGTCACATACTGTATATAGTATATATGGGAAAAACAGTATATACTCTCTTCGTCACATACTGTACATAGTAATATGGGGAACACACGTATATACTCTCTCGTCACATACTGTACATAGTATATATGGGAACACACAGTATATACACTCTCTCGTCACATACTGTACATAGTATATATGGGAACACACAGTATATACTCTCTCGTCACATACTGTACAGTCAGTATATATGGGAATACACAGTATATAATCTCTCTCTCATCACATACTGTACATAGTATATATGGGAACACACAGTATATACACTCTCTCTCGTCACATACTGTACATAGTATATATGGGAACACACAGTATAACTCTCTCTCATCACATACTGTACATAGTATATATGGGAATACACTGTATATACTCTCTCATCACATACTGTACATAGTATATATGGGAACAACAGTATATACACTCTCTCTCATCACATACTGTACATAGTATATATGGAACACACAGATATAACACTCTCTCATCACATAATGTACATAGTATATGGGAAAACACAGTATACACTCTCTCTCTCGTCACATACTGTACACAGTATATATGGGCATACACGTTAACTCTCTCTCGTCACATACTGTACATAGTATATATGGGAACACACAGTATATACTCTCGTCACATACTGTACATAGTATATATGGGAATACACAGTATATACTCTCTCTCGTCACATACTGTATATAGTATATATGGGAACACACAGTATATACTCTCTCTCGTCACATACTGTACAATAGTATATATGGGAACACACAGTATATACTCTCTCGTCAACATACTGTTACAGTCGTATATATGGGAACACACAGTATATACTCTCTCTCTCATCACATACTGTACATAGTATATATGGGAACACACAGTATATACTCTCTCTCATCACATACTGTACATAGTATATATGGGAAACACAGTATATACTCTCTCATCACATACTGTACATAGTATATATGGGAACACACAGTATATACACTCTCTCTCATCACATACTGTACATAGTATATATGGGAACACACAGTATATACTCTCTCTCTCCGTCAACTACGTAAATAGTATATATGGGAACCACAGTATATACACTCTCTCGTCACATACTGTACATAGTATAATGGGAAACACACAGTATATACACTCTCTCTCTCACATACTGTACATAGTATTATGGGAACACACAGTATATACTCTCTCTCTCATACTCTGTACATAGTATATATGGGAAACACAGTATATTCTCTCTTCACATACTGTACATGTATATATGGGAACACACAGTATATACACTCTCTTCTCACATAATGTACATAGTATATATGGGAACACACAGTATATACTCTCTCTCTCGTCACATACTGTACATAGTATATATGGGAACACACAGTATATACACTCTCTCGTCACATACTGTACATAGTATATATGGGAACACACAGTATATACACTCTCTCGTCACATACTGTACATAGTATATATGGGAACACACAGTATATACTCTCTCTCTCACATAATGTACATGTATATATGGGAACACACAGTATATACTCTCTCGTCACATACTGTAATTATATATGGGAACAACAGTATATACTCTCTCTCTCACCATAAGTACATAGTATATATGGGAGACTACACAGTATATACTCTTCTCTGTACATACTGTACATAGTAATATGGGAACACACGTATATACTCTCTCTCTTCTCACAATACGTTACAGTATATATGGGAATACACAGTATATACTCTCTCTCGTCACATACTGTACATAGTATATATGGGAACACACAGTATATACTCTCTCTCTCTCATCACATACTGTACATAGTATATATGGGAACACACAGTATATACTCTCTCTCGTCACATACTGTACATAGTATATATGGGAACACACAGTTTATACTCTCTCTCTCTCGTCACATACTGTACATAGTATATATGGGAACACAGTATATACTCTCTCTCGTCACATACTGTACATAGTATATATGGGAACACACAGTATATACTCTCTCTCGTCACATACTGTACATAGTATATATGGGAACACACAGTATATAAAGTAAAATCAGAACATAACTTATTATCGGTCCCAACACACAGAGACAGGAGAGATAATAGGGAGAGAAGGGGACAACCTTGTTCTTACCCTGCACTGAGAAGCTCGGAAGGCCGGGTAAACCTGGAGGTATTAGGTGGGGTGATGCAATGAGCCCATGATGATGAGGATGCATGCTGCCCATACTAACCGTGCCATCTACTGGACCCTGCATAGGATTCAGGCCGGGCGGGTACCCGGTTATCATGCCTTGAAGAACACAACAAATGTCAGACATGCATGAACAGCAGTGCTATGGAATGATGGACATAGCCACACACACACAGGGTTAGTGTAACACAACAAACGGTTTACAATGAGCTGGAAAGAGTGAACGGGGAACTGTGGTGTTAGAGGTGTAAAACGGAACGTGTCATAAGCCACACCCACAAACTCGGATCTTTATAAAGCGAGTTATAGCCAATTACAGGATTGCAATCATTATCTGTGCCTTCCTTTGCCCATGGAGACCTTATTCTTCGTACACATGCGCGAACGCGGGTGCTGGACCCACGGTGTGTACCAACAGGCATTTCGGACGATAATCAGCCCGTGTATGGGCACTTTATTGGCAGATACGGTCGCTCATTCGAAGAGCCGCCCCGCAGATCGGGCAACGATCTCCGAACGAACGGCTGATAAAATTATCGGTTGTTCATGGCACCCGCAATCGCACGTGTGTACGAACCTTTAGGCTTGTGGCTTTAAAAAGGATTAAGATGTTCAGGTGGGGCTTATGATGCAGCGGATGATGCTCCGCCCCAGCAATAGGATAAGAGTGGGCATGCTCAAGCCAGCAGTGTAGAGCTGGCGCAATTGTGGTGGTGATGTCACAGCTCACTGCGTAAGCAGGAAGTACCACCACTTGCACTGCTGTAAGTTTGGACAGCTTGCAGCTGGAATCGTGATCGTGGAGTCATTTTAAAGGTAGGAGCGAGCTCTTTTTTTATTGGGGCAAGTTGTATGGACACCACAGTTCCCCTATAATAGTTACCATACCATGCGGAGAGCAAAATCTGGTAAAAGAGGAAGGAATGTTCAATAAGAAACAAGATGAATCAGCTGAACCAGTTAACTGTTTATGTCCCATTCAGCAGCCAAATCAGTACATGAAGGTGACAATGGTTGTTATACAGAGGGGTTAATTGGCATGCTACCAGCTGTAAGACTGGTAAAGGAGGAGGGTGGGCATAGCAATAGGCGTCTTTGTTTTACATCCACCCAACCTTCCAAGCCACAGGGCTTGTCGCAGTCCGACTGTCTGTTCCACAGACGACATTCTATTTAAAAACGGAGGTAGGAGGCTGATTTGGGAAACCAATGGATCTGTACAGTGGGTTTAATAATACCTGACGTAGGGGGTATTGTGCCCATGGGGGTGGGAGGAGGCACAACCCCCATTAAGGCTCCAACTGGCGTCGAGGCTTGAGGCGAATTCTGCTGCTGTTGCTGCTGCTGTGCTGCTCGCTCTCTCTCCTGTTGCTCCGCTACCTTCGCTGCCCGTTCTACAAATAGTTATTGACAGTAATAAGGATATGTATAATTAATCACTCTGGCTGACAGAGGATATGGTACGGAAACAATTAGACAAAGTTAATATCAATAATGCCCGAGGACCGGATGGATTGCATCCTCGGATCTTAAATGGCATCTATAGTTAAAAAAACACATTGCCCCTTTGCAAAGTTAAATTCATGTACTCTGTGCTGACTGAATCCTATCTCGGTCAGTGACTCTTTTTAACCATGGTGTCAGATCTCTGTGCAGCATCCCTTCCCCCTCCCCTCTGTTACCTCCTCCATGTCTCAACTCCAGCTAACCGACAAGCTTATCATGTGCAGTAGGAGTTAAAAGTTCAACATCCTGAAAACCACACCCACGCACAGTGACCAATAGAAAGCAAGCTGTCCTGGAGACATGGAAGAAGAAGGGAGAACAGTACAGTTTACGATCTCTCTCTTTGTGACCCATCATCAATCAGTGAAAGCTATTAAGAAGGGGGGTCAAGTGCAGCCTTATATCTACCATCAAAGCCACCTCTCTCCCCCTGCTAATGCTCTTATCTATATGTTTATTACAGAGCAGGGAGGGGGGATCATGTCACAGGGATTTGATTGACAGTCCAAGTAAAAGAAGAGGACTGCAATCACGTATTCTTCTAACTGGTGTATCTCAGGACAGAGAGGGAATCTGAACAAAGTGATGACACTCTGGGGGTTGTGGGGAATTATAAAACACATTGAAAGAAAGAAAAAAAAAGTTCATTTTCCCACTATAGATGCCCTTTAAGAAAGCTTAGTCCAGTTCTATCTAGACCACTGTTTCTCATCTTTTCAGATTCGCTTTGGTCTGGGGATGTGCCGCTGGATTGGATAAAAGCCAATGTAATACCAATATTCAATAAAGGTAGTCGTTCACAGCCTGGTAACTATAGACCTGTAAGCCTAACATCAGTGGTAGGGAAGGTGATGGAAACTTTGTTAAGGGATCATATCCTTGAATTTGTCTCCAGAGATCATCTTATTAGTAGTAGTCAGCATGGATTTATGGGAAATAGATCATGCCAGACAAATTTAATTGTTTTTTATGAAGAAGTGAGTAAGAAGTTAGATTCAGGCACAGCTGTGGATGTGATATATTTGGATTTTATGATGAAGTGAGTAAGAAGTTAGATTCAGGTACAGCGGTGGATGTGATATATTTGGATTTTATGATGAAGTGAGTAAGAAGTTAGATTCAGGTACAGCGGTGGATATGATATATTTGGATTTTATGATGAAGCGAGTAAGAAGTTAGATTCAGGTACAGCGGTGGATGTGATATATTTGGATTTTATGATGAAGGGAGTAAGAAGTTAGATTCAGGTACAGCGGTGGATGTGTTAGTAATTAGAATATTAAAATCAGTAATTAGAATATTAACACCAGTGATTAGAATATTAACACCAGTAATAAGAATATTAAAACCAGTAATAAGAATATTAAAACCAGTAATAAGAATATTAATATTAGTAATAAGAATATTAAAATCAGTAATTAGAATATTAACACCAGTAATTAGAATATTAAGTTGGACTAGATGGACCTATGTCTTTATTCAAACGTAATTACTATGTTACTTTTCTCCATCCTCCCTTATTAGTTAATATTCAGTTTATGGTACCTTTCTTCTCCTCCTCCCTCTTGACCTTATCTTCCTCCATTTCCTTGGGTAGCTTCTCCTTTTTTTCCTTCTCCACGTCACTGTGCAGATGTTTGGGGGTGTAACTCAGCGCAGGTGACAGGAGGATTTCCCCATTTTTACACAGTTCATCCCGGATTTTAATGAAGAATTGCTGGAGTTCAACTGCATCCTCGTAGATTTCAGAGTCGGTTCTGGTGGTGTAACAAAAGCAAAAGAGTCATTTTCATGTGTTAATATTCCAGCTAATGGCTCTCTCACTGAAACGATATGCTGTTAAGAGGCAATGGGAATTCCAGGTGATGAGACCTGGTCGTGGGGTCCTGTTTGGGGAATGCTAGACTATCAGCCAGGTGGACTGAACTATTGTCTACAACTGATCAGTTCTTCAAGGTGAACTAGTGAGTTAGAAATTGGGGTGTTCAGCTTTAAGGAGCTTTGCAATATTAACCACCAACAGCCTTAGATTTCTAGTTTCACTCATTCTGGGTGAAACTCAAAAATTCAATTAGATGAACTGGACTTGAAATGTAGTTCTTGAAGACGTTTCGCTAGTCATCCGACTGGATCTCAATTCAGAATGACTTGTACAAGAATCTGTGGTAATGTCATCTCATATGTAGCAGGGGTCTCCGAGAAATTAACAAGAATTTTCAATAAACATCGTATCCCTGTCTGCTTTAAACCGAACAACACACTGAGGCATCAATTGGTACATCCGAAAGACCCAATACCAAAACACAAGAAAAGCGACATCATATATGCAGTGCAGTGAAGAGTGACATCATATATGCAGTGCAGTGAAGAGTGACATCATATATGCAGTGCAGTGAAGAATGCTCTGATTTGTATGTGGGGGAGACCAAACAGCAACTGCATCAACGTAGGGCCAGCACAGAAGAGCCAATTCCTCGGGTCAGGACTCAGCGTGTACCTGCATCTTAAGGATAAAGGAAATACCTTTGAAGATTGAATGTTAACATATTGGAAAGGAACGTGACTGGTTCAAGAGGGGTTAGGAGGCCATTTATGTGAAAATAAAGAAACCAGCCTAAATAGAGGTGGGGGGGTTCGACAAACAACTGTCGCCATGTACAATGTGTTTTAACACCTTACTCTGGGCGTTCCTATAACAACCTCTTAGCCACTATCCAATCACGCCCTTAACACCTGGCTGTGATATGCTAATTGGGATTTTCCAGGGTACATAATTGCCACAGATCTTCTACAAGTCATTCTGAATGAGAAAGCCAGTCGGATGACTAGCGAAACGTCTTCAACAACTAAACTTCAAGTCCAGTTCATCTAATTGAATACAACAGATATCACATAGAAAAGATAATCAATGCACATTCCTAGGCCCCATACAATATCATTATCTGCACACTGGCATACATTATAAACATAGAAAAGATAATCAATGCACATTCCTGGGCCCATACAATATCATATCTGCAACAATGGAATACATTATAAACATAGAAAAGACAATCAATGCACATTCCTAGGCCCCATACAATATCTATTATCTGCAACTGGCATACATTATAAACATAGAAAAGTAATCAATGCACATTCCTAGGCCCCATACAATATCATATTATATGCACACTGGAAGACATTATAAAAATAGAAAGATAATCAATGCACATTCCTAGGCCCCATACAATATCATTATCTGCACACTGGCATACATTATAAACATAGAAAAGAATCAATGCACATTCCTGGGCCCATACAATATCATATTATCTGCACACTGGCATACATTATAACATAGAAAAGATAATCATGCACATCCTAGCCCCATACAATTTCATATTATCTGCACACTGCATACATTATAAACATAGAAAAGATAATCAATGCACATTCCTAGGCCCCACATATCATATATCTGCACACTGGCATACATTAAAACATAGAAAAGATAATCAATGCACATTCTCGGGCCCCATACAATATCATATTACTGCAACACGGCATACATTATAAACATAGAAAAGATAATCAATGCACATTCCTGGGCCCCATACAATATCATATATCTGCACATAGGCATACATTATAAACATAGAAAAGATAATCAATGCACATTCCTGGGCCCCATACAATATTCATTACTTATATAAGTAGCATCATATACATATATATTATAACATAGAAAAGATAATCAATGCACACTTCCTGGGGCCCATACAATATCATATTATCTGCACACTGGCATACATTATAAACATAGAAAAGATAATCAATGCACATCCTGGGCCCCATACAATATCATATTATCTGCACAATGGCATACATTATAAACATAGAAAAGATAATCAATGCACATTCTGGGCCCCATACAATATCATATATCTGCACACTGGCATACATTATAAACATAGAAAAGATAATCAATGCACATTCCTAGGCCCATACAATATCATATTATATGCACACTGGCATACATTTAAACATAGAAAAGATAATCAATGCACATTCCTAGGCACCTATATATTATCTGCACACACTGGCATACATTATAAACATAGAAAAGATAATCAATGCACATTTCTGGGCCCCATACAATATCATTATCTGCACACTGGCATACATTATAAACATAGAAAAGACAATCAATGCACATTCCTAGGCCCCATACAATATCATATTATCTGCACTTTAGTATACATTACTGTGATCACATGAATGAAAAGCCTTCCAACCACGTCAAGGTAACCCCAGTCTGGAAGGTCCTAAACTCTAACCTTTATTACTTCAATTACCATCAGCAAACTTTGCATTTCTCATTCTTACACACTGGATCCATATAACAGGCTCTCACTCCCCCCCCACCCCCTTTGGCTTTTTAAAATGAGGGAAGAGGCCATCCAGTGCTTTATATTAAAGGCATAGACCTCCCATAAAAGGGGCATGTTGGGGGTGCTATTACCACATGGAGGCTTGACCAGGCCTCCCAACATTTAGTGGAAGTGCTACATGAAGTGCTAAGATCAGTGGCACTTCCACTAAATGTAGTTGTGAATTAGCCTAATTAGAGTGCTATTTGACAATCCTTGTATTGTCTGTATTGAATATACTCACCCTACAATGTTCCCGAGATGGTGCCTCAGTGCATTCAGTTTTACCCTGGGCTACACTGCAAGGAGTGTGTATATTCTCACTGGGATTGCACTGGTCTTGTCCATAATTAAGACACACTGATAGGACTGTGAGCTCTTCAGACAAGGGAATGCAGTGTGACATTTCAACTTTAAAAGGGCAGGTTCCCAGAACAAAACACCTATATTTACCTCCCCAACCCTTGAGATCATTATAAACACTTCCTTCTCCCTCGCAGTCGCTGAAGCACACAATACTCACATTCCCCTGCCACAAAAAATACCTCAAACAGATGCTGGCTTCTTTATGAATTGCCGGTGATGTCACGGCCAAGTTCAGACTCTGCATACCAGCTAGCCATGTGTAAAAGCTCTCTGAGCTTACACAGTCATTGAGGATCATGGGTATTAGTGTGGCGGAAAAAGGTAAGAAATATGAGCTTTAGGGACCGGAGGGAGAGATTTGTTTTCTGGGGGCGGACAAGACCAACTCTGCAGGGTGACCTACCGATTAAGTCTCCTTGCTCTCTCCAGAACCTCAAACATGTGCTCCTGGAACAGATCCAGTCTCCTGTAACGATTGTTCTCCACATTTTTGCGGATTATATCGAATGTTAGGGGAGGCCGTTTGGGGAATTTGGGATCGACGGCAGGAATTTCCGCCAAAGAGTCGCTGTAACATCTCCCTTCATCGTCCTGGTGACTCATCATGGACACGAACAGGTTGTGGATAAGTTCTTGGATAAGCAGGGTGACGTTCGGGACGTGGGAATCCTCATCGCCCTCGATTTCCCTGCGGGTTTCCAGCAGAACCTTGTGCAGGACCAGTGCATCTTTGTAGATGAGGGACTCGGGCTCATTGTAGGTGCAGGCATTGTTAAACATGGTGACATAGTCCTCACACATGGCATCAAGGTCTTGGTACTTGTTGGCCATGATGTGGCTTCTAATCCTTTCCATGTCTATTGGCCTTTTGATAGTCACGTAGTAGTCGGGAAGTTCCGATCGAGACGGCAGGCGGAGGAAGATGGCGCTGAGACGTCTCCCACGTTTATCCGTGTAGTTCTTTACGGCTTCGTAAACTTCATTCAGCTTGTGTTGCATTGGACTCATGTATTTGGACTTTTTAGGGGAGACGCCACTCTTCCTACCTGGACAATAAAAAGAATGAGATTTCAGCAGAATACTAAGGAAGCCTTAGAGGACCAATCACCAAGCTAATTAGTCTACAGGGACTCGCAGTCCATTTCCTTATTCACTTCCAAATCATATTTCCATTGTCCCCCAAGAGCTTTCCGAATGTCCTCCCACCCTCTGCACACAGCCCCCCAACCCATGCACTGTACGGTCAGCCATACTAGCCATCACTAACCAATGGCTCTCAGCTCCCAGACTGGTTGCTCTCCTCCTCTGTTCCCAAAATCCCTCTTACTTAGTTTCAGTTTGGGAGAGGCCATGTCTTCATCATCGGCTAAGGATCCCAGCTCTTTTTTCTTCTCCTTGAGGATCTTTTCAAGGACGTGGGCATCATTATAGACCTGTAGGAAGCACATTAACCGTTTACAAGCCGAGACATTATATTCCGGATATTCACACCAGCTGCAATGTGCGTCTTATTGTCGCCCAGATGTCACATAACTGGAACCCTTCCAGACAATCACGGTAATTCAATAACTTCTTTTTGTTAAAAATGCTGCCTCAACCAATCAGATTTTAGCTTTCAAATGTTAAATAAGATCTGATTGGTTGGGGTAAAATGACCGCCATTATTAACAATAAGACCTTTTAATACACCCCCCCGGATATTTACACGTGGATTACCATAGGACAACACCTACAAACTACAGAAAAGGAAAGACCCACGTGATGCCACACAGACGTCATAGGGCCACTACACGCGGGACTTCTTCCAGATGCACTTTACATGCACGGACTGACCTGAGATCCCTCCTCGTTATAGTGCATGGCGTTACGAAACATCAGCTTCATGTCATCAATCATGGCGTCCTCAGTGGTGTATTTGTCCGTACGAATGTTTTGTTCGATGGTTTTCAGGTCCATGGGCTCAGATATAATTTTGTAATAATCTGGATAGTCCTTTTTGGAAGGTTTGAATGTGAACAGGTCACACAATCTCCGTCCAGAGACAGGTTCCCGGGTCTCCAGAACCGCGTTAAATAAAATCTTCATCCGACGGTTCCTTACGTTCTTCTTACTGTTGGAAAAAGGGGGAAAGTCAGAACAAAACACCCTGAACACAGCTAAGGTTACCGAATTGAACTAAACTATAGGGGACAATAACCCTGTACTCCTGCTATCATATTGTATGAAGGACTTAACTATGACCAAACAGTGTGTTCCCTGCCTGGTGCTAGGGTTGGACATGTGGTGGATGGTTGTCTTTGTAGACAGATATTGGGTGGGGTAGGAAGGATAGGCAGGTGGTAGTGGTAGGGGTCTCCATTATAAGGAGGTAGATAGGGTAATTGTCACCAAGACCCTACATGGCGGACTGTGTGTTCCTGCCTGGTACTGGGTTGGACATGTGGTGGATGGGTTAGACAGATTATTTGGGTGGGGTAGGAGGATAGGCAGGGGTAGTGGTAGGGGTCTCCATTATAAGGAAGGTAGATAGGGTAATTTGTCACCAAGACCCTACATGGCGGACTGTGTGTTCCCTGCCTGGTACTAGGGTTGGACATGTGGTGGATCGGGTAGACAGATTATTGGGTGGGGTAGGAAGGATAGGCAGGTGGTAGTGGTAGGGGACTCCATATAAGGAAGGTAGATAGGGTAATCTGTCACCAAGACCCTACATGGCGGACTGTGTGTTTCCCTGCCGGTGCTAGGGTTGGACATGTGGTGGATCGGTGTAGACAGATTATTGGGTGGGGTAGGAAGGATAGGCAGGTGGTTGTGGTAGGGACTCCATTATAAGGAAGGTAGATAGGGTAATCTGTCACCAAGACCCTACATGGCGGACTGTGTGTTCCCTGTCCTGGTGCTTAGGGTGGACATGTGGTGGAGGTGGAGACAGATTATTGGGTGGGGTAGGAAGGATAGGCATGTGGTAGTGGTAGGGAGCTCCATATAAGGAAGGTAGATAGGGTAATCTGTCACCAAGACCCTACATGGCGGACTGTGTGTTCCCTGTCTGGGTGTAGGGTTGGACATGTGGTGGATGGTGTAGAAGATTATTGGGTGGGTAGGAAGGATGGCAGGTGGTAGTGGTAGGGGGTTCCATTAAAGGAAGGTAGATAGGGTAATCTGTCACCAAGACCCTACATGGCGACTGTGTGTTTCCCTGCCTGGTGCTAGGGTTGGACATGTGGTGGTGGATGGTGTGTGTAGACAGATTATTGGGTGGGGTAGGAGGATAGGCAGGTGGTAGTGGTAGGGGTCTCCATTATAAGGAAGGTAGATAGGGTAATTGTCACCAAGACCCTACATGGCGGACTGTGTGTTCCCTGCCTGGTGCTAGGGTTGGACATGTGGTGGATGGTTGTAGACAGATTATTGGGTGGTGGGTAGGAAGGATAGGCAGGTAGGTGGTAGTGGTAGGGGTCTCCATTATAAGGAAGGTAGTGATAGGGTAATCTGTCACCAAGACCATACTGGCGGACGTGTGTTCCCTGTCTGGTGCTAGGGTTGGACATGTGGTGGATGGTGTAGACAGATTATTGGTGGGGTAGGAAGGATAGGCAGGTGGTAGTGGTAGGGTCTCCATTATAAGGAAGGTAGATAGGTAATACTGTCACCACAGACCCTACATGGGACTGTGTGTTCCCTGTCTGGTGCTAGGGTTGGACTGTGGTGGATGTGTAGACAGATTATTGGTGGGGTAGGAAGGATAGGCAGTGGTAGTGGTAGGGGTCTCCATTATAAGGAAGGTAGATAGGGTAATCTGTCACCAAGACCCTACATGGCGGACTGTTGTTCCCTGCCTGGTGACTAGGGTTGGACATGTGTGTGGGATGGTGTAGACAATTATTGGGTGGGGTAGGAAGGATAGGCAGGTGGTAGTGGTAGGGGTCTCCATTATAAGGAAGGTAGATAGGGTAATCTGTCACCAAGACCCTACATGGCGGACTGTGTGTTCCCTGTCTGGTACTAGGGTTGGACATGTGGTGGATGGTGTAGACAGATTATTGGGTGGGGTAGGAAGGATAGGCAGGTGGTAGTGGTAGGGGACTCCATTATAAGGAAGGTAGATAGGGTATCTGTCACCAAGACCCTACATGGCGGACTGTGTGTTCCCTGTCTGGTACTAGGGTTGGACATGTGGTGGATGGTGTAGACAGATTATTGGGTGGGGTAGGAAGGATAGGCAGGTGGTAGTGGTAGGGGCTCCATTATAAGGAAGGTAGATAGGGTAATCTGTCACCAAGACCCTACATGGGACTGTTGTGTTCCCTTGGTCTAGGGTTGGACATGTGTTGGATGGGTGTGAGACAGATTATTGGGTGGGGTAGGAAGGATAGGCAGGTGGTAGTGGTAGGGACTCCATTATAAGGAAGGTAGATAGGGTAATCTGTCACCAAGACCCTACATGGCGGACTGTGTGTTCCCTGTCTGGCTAGGGTTGGACATGTGGTGGATGGTGTAGACAGATTATTGGGTGGGGTAGGAAGGATAGGCAGGTGGTAGTGGTAGGGACTCCATTATAAGGAAGGTAGATAGGGTAATCTGTCACCAAGACCCTACATGCGGACTGTGGTTCCTGCCTGGTTAGGGTTGGACATGTGGTGGAGTGTTAGACAGATTATTGGGTGGGGTAGGAAGGATAGGCAGGTGGTAGTGGTAGGGACTCCATTATAAGGAAGGTAGATAGGGTAATCTGTCACCAAGACCTACATGGCGGACTGTGTGTTCCCTGCCTGGTCTAGGGGTTGGACATGTGGTGGATCGTGTAGACAGATTATTGGGTGGGGTAGGAAGGATAGGCAGGTGGTAGTGGTAGAGGTACTCCATTATAAGAAGGTAGTAGGGTAATCTGTCACCAAGACCCTACATGCGGACTGTGTGTTCCCTGCCTGGTGCTAGGGTTTGGACATGTGGTGGAGGTGTAGACGAGTATTGGGTGGGGGTAGAAGGATAGGTAGGTGGTATGGTAGGGGTCTCCATTATAAGGAAGGTAGATAGGGTAATCTGTCACCAAGACCCTACATGGCGGACTGTGTGTTTCCCTGCTGGGCTAGGGTTGGACATGTGGTGGATGGTGTAGACAGATTATTGGGTGGGGTAGGAAGGATAGGATAGGAGGTGGTAATGGTAGGGTCTCCATTATAAGGAGGTAGATAGGGTAATCTGTCACCAAGACCCTACATGGCGGACTGTGTGTTCCCTGCCTGGTGCTAGGGTTGGACATGTGGTGGATGGTGTAGACAGATTATTGGGTGGTGGGTAGGAAGGATGGTAGAGGTGGTAGGTGGTATGAGGGGTCTCCATTATAGGAAGGTAGATAGGTAATCTGTCACCAAGAACCCTACATGGCGGACTGTGGTGTTCCTGCCTGTGTCTAGGGTTGGACATGTGGTGGATGGTGTGAACGATTATTGGGTGGGGTAGGAAGGATAGAGGTGGTAGTGGTAGGGGTCTCCATTATAAGGAAGGTAGATAGGGTATCTGTCACCAAGACCCTACATGGCGGACTGTGTGTTCCCTGCCTGGTGACTAGGGTTGGACATGTGGTGGATGGTAGAGACAGATTATTGGTGGGGTAGGAAGGATAGGCAGGTGGTAGTGGTAGGAGGGTCTCCATTATAAGGAAGGTAGATAGGGTAATCTGTCACAAGACCCTACATGGCGGACTGTGTGTTCCCTGCCTGGTACTAGGTGGGACATGTGGTGGATGGTGTAGACAGATTATTGGGTGGGGTAGGAAGGATAGGCAGGTGGTGTGGTAGGGGTCTCCATTATAAGGAAGGTGTAGATAGGG
This sequence comes from Hymenochirus boettgeri, assembly GCA_019447015.1. Classification (NCBI taxonomy): domain Eukaryota; kingdom Metazoa; phylum Chordata; class Amphibia; order Anura; family Pipidae; genus Hymenochirus; species Hymenochirus boettgeri. The sequence goes on along the minus strand of JAACNH010001083.1, from coordinate 80,784 downwards.
TAATCTGTCACAAGACCCTACATGGCGGACTGTGGTTCCCTGCCTGGTACTAGGGTTGGACACTGTGGGTGGTTGGATGTGAGACAGATTATTGGGTGGGGTAGGAGGATAGGCAGGTGGTATGGTAGGGGTCTCCATTATAAGGAAGGTAGATAGGGTTAATCTGTCACCAAGACCCTACATGGCGACTGTGTGTTCCTGCCTGGTATAGGGTTGGACATGTGGTGGATGGGTGACAGAATTGGGTGGGGTAGGAAGGATAGGCCGGTGGTATGGTAGGGCTCCATTATAAGGAAGGTGATAGGGGTAATCTGTCACCAAGACCCTACATGGGACTGTGTGTTCCCTGCTTGGTACTAGGGTTGGACATGTGGTGGATGGTGTAGACAGATTATTGGGTGGGGTAGGAAGGATAGGCGTGAAGGTGTAGTGGTGAGTGGTGGGTCTCCATTATAAGGAAGGTAGATAGGGAATCTGTCACCAAGACCCTACATGGCGGACTGTGTTCCCTGCCTGGTGCTAGGGTTGGGACATGTGGTGTGATGGTGTAGACAGATTATGGGTGGGGTAGGAAGGATAGGCAGGTGGTAGTGGTAGGGGACTCCATATAAGGAAGGTAGATAGGGTAATCTGTCACCAAGACCCTACATGGCGGACTGTGTGTTTCCCTGTCTGGTACTAGGGTTGGACATGTGGTGGATGGTGTAGACAGATTATTGGGTGGGGTAGGAAGGATAGGCAGGTGGTAGTGGTAGGGGTCTCCATTATAAGGAAGGTAGATAGGGTAATCTGTCACCAAGACCCTACATGGCGGACTGTGTGTTCCCTGTCTGGTGCTAGGGTTGGACATGTGGTGGATGGTGTAGACAGATTATTGGGTGGGGTAGAAGGATAGGCAGGTGGTAGTGGTAGGGGTCTCCCATTATAAGGAAAGGTAGATAGGGTAATCTGTCACCAAGACCCTACATGGCGGACTGTGTGTTCCCTGCCTGGTGCTAGGGTTGGACATGTGGTGGATGGTGTAGACAGATTATTGGGTGGGGTAGGAAGGATAGGCAGGTGGTAGTGGTAGGGGTCTCCATTTAAGGAAGGTAAGATAGGGTAATCTGTCACAAGACCCTACATGGCGGACTGTGGTTCCCTGCCTGGTGCTAGGGTTGGACATGTGGTGGATCGGGTAGACAGATATTGGGTGGGGTAGGAAGGATAGGCAGGTGGTAGTGGTAGGGGACTCCATTATAGGAAAGTAGATAGGGTAATCTGTCACCAAGACCCACATGGGGACTGTGTGTTCCCTGCCTGGTGCTAGGGTTGGACATGTGGTGGATGGGAGTAGACAGATTATGGGTGGGGTAGGAAGGATAGGCAGGTGGTAGTGGTAGGGGACTCCATTATAAGGAAGGTAGATAGGGTAATCTGTCACCAAGACCCTACATGGCGGACTGTGTGTCCCTGCTGGTGGCTAGGGTTGGACATTGTGGTGGATGGTGTAGACAGATTATTGGTGTGGGGTAGGAAGGATAGGCAGGTGGTAGTGGTAGGGGACTCCATTATAAGGAAGGTAGAAGGGTAATCTGTCACCAGACCCAACATGGCGACTGTGTGTCCCTGCCTGGTCTAGGGTTGGACATGTGGGGGATCGGGTAGACAGATTATTGGGTGGGGTAGGAAGGATAGGCAGGTGGTAGTGGTAGGGGCTCCATTATAAGGAAGGTAGATAGGGTAATCTTTCACCAAGACCCTACAATGGCGGACTGTGTGTCCCTGCCTGTTGCTAGGGTTGGAAATGTGGTGGATGGTGTAGACAGATTATTGGGGGGGGAGGAGGATAGGCAGGTGGGTTATGGTAGGGGTCTCATTATAAGGAAGAGAGGTAGATAGGGTAATCTGTCACCAAGACCCTACATGGCGAACTGTGTGTTCCCTGCTGGTGCTAGGGTTGGATGTGGTGGATGGTGTAGACAGATATTGGGTGGGTAGGGAAGGATAGGCAGGTGGTGTGGTAGGGGCTCCATATAAGGAGGTAGATAGGGTAATTGTCACCAAGACCCTACATGGCGGACTGTGTGTTCCCTGCCTGGTACTAGGGTTGGAATGTGGTGGATGGGTGTAGACAGATTATTGGGTGGGTAGGAAGGATAGGCAGGTGGTTGTGGTAGGGGACTCCATTATAAGGAAGGTGATAGGGTAATCTGTCACCAAGACCCTACATGGCGATGTGTGTTCCCTGCTGGTTACTAGGGTTGGACATGTGGTGGATGGTGTAGACAGATTATTGGGTGGGGTAGGAAGGAAGGCAGGTTGGTAGTGTAGGGGCTCCATTATAGGAAGGATAGTAGATAGGGTAATTGTCACCAAGACCCTACATGGCGGACTGTGTGTTCCCGCCTGGTTGCTAGGGTTGGACATTGATGGTGTGTGTGTATGTGTAGACAGATTATTGGGTGGGGTAGGAAGGATAGGAGCAGGTGTGGTAGTGGTAGGGGACTCATTATAAGGAAGGTAGATAGGGTAATCTGTCACCAAGAACCTAAATGGCGGACTGTGTGTTCCCTGCCTGGTGCTAGGGTTGGACATGTGGTGGATGGTGTTAGACAGATTATTGGTGGGGGTAGGAAGGATAGGCAGGTGGTAGTGGTAGGGGATCTCCATTATAGGAAGGTAGATAGGGTAATCTGTCACCAAGACTACATGGCGGACTGGTGTTCCCTGCTGGTACTAGGGTTGGACATGTGGTGGATGTGTGAGACAGATTATGGTGGGGTGGGTAGGAAGGATGGCAGGTGGTAGTGGTAGGGACTCCATTATAAGGAAGGTAGATAGGGTAATCTGTCACCAAGACCCTACATGGCGGACTGTGTGTTCCCTGCTGGTTAGGGTTGGACATGTGTGTGGATGGTGTAGACAGATTATTGGGTGGGGTAGGAAGGATAGGCAGGGGTAGTGGTAGGGGCTCCATTATAAGGAAGGTAGATAGGGTAATCTGTCACCAAGACCCTACATGGCGGACTGTGTGTTCCTGCCTGGTGCTAGGGTTGGACATGTGGTGGATGGTGTAGACAGATTATTGGGTGGGGTAGGAAGGATAGGCAGGGGTGGTAGTGGTAGGGGTCTCCCTTAAAGGAAGGTAGATAGGGTAATCTGTCACCAAGACCTACATGGCGGACTGTGTGTTCCCTGTCTGGTACTAGGGTTGGACATGTGGTGGATCGGGTAGACAGATTATTGGGTGGGGTAGGAAGGATAGGCAGGTGGTAGTGGTAGGGGGTACATTATAAGGAAGGTAGATAGGGTAATCTGTCACCAAGACCCTACATGGCGAACTGTGTGTTCCCTGCCTGGTGTAGGGTGGGGTTGACATGTGGTGGATCGTGTAGACAGATTATTGGGTGGGGTAGGAAGGATAGGCAGGTGGTAGTGGTAGGAGGACTCCATATTAAGGAAGGTAGATAGGGTAATTGTCACCAAGACCCTACATGGCGGACTGTGTGTTCCCTGCCTGGTGCTAGGTTGGACATGTGGTGGATGGTTGTAGACAGATTATTGGGTGGGGTAGGAAGGATAGGCAGGTGGTAGTGGTGACTTCATTATAAGGAAGGTAGATAGGGTAATCTGTCACCAGACCCTACATGGCGGACTGTGTGTTCCCTGTCTGGTACTAGGTGGAATGTGGTGATCGGTGGTTGTAGACAGATTATTGGGTGGGGTAGGAAGGATAGGCAGGTGTGGTGGTAGTGGTAGGGGTACATTATAAGGAAGGTAGATAGGGTAATCTGTCACCAAGACCCCATGGCGACTGTGTGTTCCCTGCCTGGTGTTAGGGTTGGACAGTGTGGTGGATCGTGTAGACAGATTATTGGGTGGTGGTAGGAAGGATAGGCAGGTGGGTAGTGGTAGGAGACTCCATTTATAAGGAAGGTAGATAGGGTAATCTGTCACCAAGACCCTACATGGCGGACTGTGTGTTCCCTGCCTGGTCTAGGGTTGGACATGTGGTGGATGGGTTGTGTAGACAGATTATTGGGTGGGGTGGTAGAAGGATAGGCAGGTTGGTAGTGGTAGGCTATTATAAGGAAGGTAGTAGGGTAATCTGTCACCAGACCCTACATGGCGGACTGTGTGTTCCCTGTCTGGTTAGGTTGGACATTGGTGGGTGGTGGTGTAGACAGATTATTGGGTGGGGTAGGAAGGATAGGAGGTGGTAGTGGTAGGGGACTCCATTATAAGGAAGGTAGATAGGGTAATCTGTCACCAGACCCACATGGCGGACTGTGTGTTCCCTGCTGGTGCTAGGGTTGGACATGTGGTGGATGGTGTAGACAGATTATTGGGGTGGGTAGGAAGGATAGGCAGGTGGTAGTGGTGGGGTCTCCATTATAAGGAAGGTAGATAGGGTAATCTGTCTACCAGACCCTACATGGCGGACTGTGTGTTCCCTGTTGGTGCTAGGGTTGGACATGTGGTGGATCGGGTAGACAGATTATTGGGTGGGGTGAGGGTAGGAAGGATAGGCAGGTGGTGGTAGTGGTAGGGGTCTCCATATAAGGAAGGTAGGTAGGGTAATCTGTCACCAAGACCCTACATGGCGGACTGTGTGTTCCCTGCTGGTACTAGGGTTGGACATGTGGTGGATTGGTGTAGACAGATTATTGGGTGGGGTAGGAAGGATAGGCAGGTGGTAGTGGTAGGGGTCTCCATTATAAGGAAGTAGATAGGGTAATCTGTCACCAAGACCCTACATGGCGGACGTGTGTTCCCCTGCTGGTCTAGGGTTGGACATGTGGTGGATCGGGTAGACAGATTATTGGGTGGGTAGGAAGGATAGGCAGGTGGTAGTGGTAGGGGACTCCATTATAGGAAGGTAGATAGGGTAATCTGTCACCAAGACCCTACATGGCGGACTGTGTGTTCCCTGCCTGGTGCTAGGGTTGGACATGTGGTGGATGGTGTAGACAGATTATTGGGTGGGGTAGGAAGGATAGGCAGGTGGTAGTGGTAGGGGTCTCCATTATAAGGAGGTAGATAGGGTAATCTGTCACCAAGACCCTACATGGCGGACTGTGTGTTCCCTGCCTGGTACTAGGGTTGGACATGTGGTGGATCGGTGTAGACAGATTATTGGGTGGGGTAGGAAGGATAGGCAGGTGGTAGTGGTAGGGGACTCCATTTATAAGGAAGGTAGAGTAGTAGGTAATCTGTCACCCAAGACCCTACATGGCGGACGTGTGTTCCCTGCCTGGTACTAGGGTTGGACATGTGGTGGATCGGGTAGACAGATTATTGGGTGGGGTAGGAAGGATAGGCAGGTGGTAGTGGTAGGGGTCCATTATAAGGAAGGTAGATAGGGTAATCTGTCACCAAGACCCTACATGGCGGACTGTGTGTTCCCTGCTGGTGCTAGGGTTGGACATGTGGGTGGTGTGTAGAACGATTATTGGGTGGGGTAGGAAGGATGGCAGGTGGGTAGTGGTAGGGGTCTCCATTATAAGGAAGGTAGATAGGGTAATCTGTACAAGACCCACATGGCGGACTGTGTGTTCCTGTCTGGTGCTAGGGTTGGACATGTGGTGGATGGTGAGAACGATTATTGGGTGGGGTAGGAAGGATAGGCAGGTGGTAGTGGTAGGGGGTCATTATAAGGAAGTAGATAGGGTAATCTGTCACCAAGACCCTACATGGCGGAGTGTGTTGTTCCTGCCTGGTACTAGGGTTGGACATGTGGTGGATCGGTGTAGACAGATTATTGGGTGGGGGTAGGAAGGAGAGGCAGGTGGTAGTGGTGGGGTATTTAAGGAAGGTGTAGATAGGGTAATCTGTCCCAAGACTACATGGCGAACGTGTGTTCCCTGCCTGGTGTTAGGGTTGGACATGTGGTGGATGGTGTAGACAGATTATTGGGTGGGGAGTGACCCGGCGGTCTTGGTTCACGTTGGTGCCAATGATAAAGTTAGAGGTGGAGGTGAGGTCCTTAAACATGATTTCCGAGAATTAGGGGCCAAGTTAAAAGGACCTCCAGGGTAGTGATTCAGAAATACTACCGCAGCACGTGCTACGTAGGAGGCGCCGGGAGCTCAGGGTATTAATGCGTGGCTAAGGGGTGTGTAAGGAGAGGGGTTTGGGTTGTAGAGAACTGGGTAGTATTTTCAGCCACGTGCTACGCTAGGGAGACCACGGGAGCTCAGGAGTATAAATGCGTGGCTAAGAGGGTGGTGTAAGGAGATGGGGTTGGGTTATAGAGAACTGGGCTGACTGTTGGCTACAGGCTCTTTAGTTAGAGACGTTCACCTCAATGTGATGGTGCTTGCAGCTGGGGGAGAAGATGGCTAGGGGTTGGAGGAGATTTTTAAACTAGGTATGGGGGGGAGGGAACGTTGGACTACACAGGGGTAGATAGAGGGAATAGGGATCAGGGGGCTATTAACACAACGGAGGGAGAAGGGGGAGGGTATATTGGACTACACGGGGGTAGATAGAGAGTAGGGATCAGGGGGCTATTAACACAACGGGGAGGGAGGAGAAGGGGGAGGGTATCTTGGCTACACGGGGTAGATAGAGAAGTAGGGATCAGGGGGCTATAACACAACGGAGGGAGGAGAAGGGGGAGGGTATATTGGACTACACGGGGGTATATAGAGAAGTTAGGGATCAGGGGGCTATTAAGACAACGGAGGGAGGAGAAGGGGGAGGGTATATTGGACTACACGGGGGTAGATAGGGAGATTAGGGATCAGGGGGTTAATAAGATAATGGTGGGTGGAAATGGGTGAGTATAGAGGATAAGGAGGCATGTATATCCAATTATGGAAGTAAATTGAATGATAATCTAAAATGTATGTTTACAAATGCAAGAAGTCTGTTCGGAAAAACTGGGGAACTAGAACTAATAGTTTTAAAGGAAAGGTATGATGTAATTGGTATAGCAGAAACATGGCTAAATGACTCACAAGACTCAACAGTAAATATTAAAGGATACTCCTTTTAATACATGACAGAATTAATAAGAAAGGAGGAGGAGTAGTATGTATGTTAAACAAGAATTGAAGCCAAATTTAAAAGATGAGATAGATGGGGGTATAGACAATAAGCTAGAAACAATATGGTACAGGAAGCAAGGGTAAGTTAATTGTTGGTGTATGAGTAAGGGAACTGCCAGAATCTCAAAAGGTATCAAGTTCTTAAAGGGGAACTGTGGTCTCCAAACAAGTTGAGTTTAAATGAAAGACCAGTTTCCTACCATTAAAACGAGCTATCAACCACCTATCTATGTGCTCCACAGCCCAAGATATAAAGAAATGACTGACCAGAAAGTTAATGGGTGGGAGGCTGACATGTGACATTCCTGAGGCTTCTCCTGCACAGTGCCGCCGGCGAGCACAGCCTCAGACTCCCTCAGTGTGTGAGGGAGACAGGAAGTCCCTCCTCCTCTCTGCTTGTGGAAGGACCTGCAGCTGCAGAGAAGGTAAGGTACAGACCTTCTCTCTCACTATGTGAAAAAAGCTTTTTCAGAGTTCTCACTCTGCCTGAAAAGGGGGGTGGGGGTAGAGGGGTGTCAGAGTGGCCCACAGCATCTGTGAGCGGGTGGGGCTTAGGCACTCGCAAGTGGGCAGGGCCACGGCACCCATGAGTGGGCGGGGCCACGACACACGATAGTGTCATTTAATATAGGGAATAGTGGTCATGATATAGTGTCATTTAATATAGGGAATAGTGTCATGTATAGTGTCATTTAATATAGGGACTAGTGACCATGATATAGTGTCATTTAATATAGGGACTAGTGACCATGATATAGTGTCATTTAATATAGGGACTAGTGACATGATATGTGTCATTTATATAGGGACTAGTGATCATGATATAGTGTCATTTAATATAGGGACTAGTGATCCGATATAGTGTCATTTAATATAGGGATAAGTGATCATGATATAGTGTCATTTAATATAGGGAATAGTGATCATGATATTGTGTCATTTAATATAGGGACTAGTGATCATTGTAGATAGTGTCAATTAATATAGGGATAGTGCATCATGATATAGTGTCATTTAATATAGGGAAATAGTGATCATGATATAGTGTCATTAATATAGGGAATAGTGATCATGCAATAGTGTCATTTAATAGGGAATAGTGACCATGATATTGTCATTTAATATAGGAATAGTGACCATGGTATAGTGTCATTTAATATAGGGACTAGTGATCATGATATAGTGTCATTTAATATAGGGAATAGTGATCATGATATAGTGTCATTTAATATAGGGAATAGTGATCATGATATAGTGTCATTTAATATAGGAAATCGTGACTTTAGGAAAGCTAATTTTATGAATGCCTCCTGCTTATAGACTGGGGGGGATTAGTTTGTAGGTAAAGATATTGAGCAGATGTGGACCGCTTTTAAAGGGATATTAAACTATTACATCTCTAAATTTATACCTTTAGGGAACAAGTCTAAAATAAATTAGGTCCACTCCTGCATGGCTTAATGCTCCAGTAAAAAGGGAAATGGAAACAAAAGAAAAAGGCTTTTAAAATTTTGAAATCGGAGGGAACTGAACAGGCTTAAAGGGAATATAAAAGCTGTAATAAGGAGTGCAAGAAAGCAATTACTAACTATGACTTATCAGGGTAATAGGACATTGTAACATATTGTATTATTATATTATCATATTGTATGAAGGACGTTACTAACTATGACTTATCTGGGTAATAGGACATTGTAACATATTGTATTATTATATTATCATATTGTATGAAGGACGTTACTAACTATGACTTATCTGGGTAATAGTACATTGTAACATATGGTATCATTATAATATATTATATAAAGGCCCTTACACTGTCTGTATATTGATATCTCTAACTACAATTAAATGTACGAGTTGGTACAATCTTTGTCGACTCCATAGACTTCTGGAGATGAATTTCAATCAATTCTGACAATGTAGCGTGTGGAGATGTTGCTAGAATTAAGTGACCAATAGCAGAGAGGGATACAGGAGTTCTTCATAGTAACACCATCTTCAACTACACAAAGGGGTAACTAACCTTCCAGGAATGTTGTACTCTCATACACATAAACAGGTCTATAAACATATGTGCACACACACACACGGAGTTGTGGGATATTCTGGGGCCCAGGGATACAACAACCTCCAATCTATGTTTACTATGTAACTGTTTACAGGACATTATGGGTAGGGATAAAGGTTGTACCGACGGACGATGTCGTTATACAACTCCAATACTATGTTACTATGCAAATGTTATACAGAAATTATGGGTAGGGTATGAAGGTTGGACTAGATGGACAATGTCTTTATAAAAAAAAAAACCTCCAAGACTATGTTACTATGCTGTAAAGGTATACAGACATAAAATTTTTTTTTTTTTGTTTTTGGGGGGTTGGTATAACAGGTTGACTAGCTGGACGTAGTCTTTATACAAACATCTTCGCACCCACACAACATACCACTATCCTTCTCTCGTTACTATGAACTGTTATACAGGGGGGGGGGGGGTGGGACATTCTTGGTAGGGTAGAAAGGTTGTTGGGACTAGCATCCGCTTCTCTTTGTTATTCTATGCTCACTCTCGCATTGTCTTTATACAACCTCCAATACTATGGTTACTATGTAACTGTTATACAGACATTAGGGGTAGTAGGGATACAGGTTGGACTGCTGGACGTTATTGTTGATCTTTATACAACCGCCAATACTTTATGTTGATATGTAATGTGTATACAGACATTAGTGGCTGCGGTATAAAGGCTCTGACTAGATGCGTATTGTTCTTATCAACCTACTCCCAATACTATGTTCCTATGTACTGTATACAGACATTGCGGAGCGGTTATAAGTATGGTGGGACTAGAGGACGTTTATGTCTTCTTTAACTAACCTCCACTATACTTACGGTTTGTTACTGGTTTCGTGTGTACTGTTCCTCTACAGACATTCTGGGTCTAGGGTATAAATGGTTTTGTTTGGCTAGATGGAATGTATTTGTATTGTTTCCTTTATCATCAACCCTTTCAAGGTCTTTTCATACTATTGTTACATATGTAAACCGTTATAACATTATGAGTCATTATGGGTTAGGGTCATCATAAGGTTTGTTTCTTTTTTTTTTGGATAGCATGGACGTATGTCGTTTTATAAAAAACCTACTTAATATTAGGTTTACTATGGAACTGTAACCGGAAGTCAGGGGGGGTTGTGGAGCAGGGTTATAAAGGTTTTGTGTCTGGACTAGCTGGATTGAAAAATGTGTCTTTTTAACAACCCTTCCATCCAATACTATGTTACATGGAAAAACTCGTTTTTATACAGACATTATGGTTATTGGGTTTTTGATATATAAAGGGGGACGAGATGGCTTTTTTCGGTTTTTTATGTCTGATTATTAATGATCTCTTTCCTTGCTTGGGGATTTTTTTTCATTTACTTGTATGTTTACTGCGTCTATGTAACTGTTTATACAGGACATTATGGTGTTAAAGGGTATGAAGGTTGGAGTCCGTTTTCCAGTTTACGTGGTACGTTGTTCTTTATACAACCTCCAATACTTGTTACTATGATTCTGTTGTAAATTTTCTTCGCCTATACAGAATTATGGGTATAGGGTACGGTAATGTAGTTGGTTTGGAATAGTCTTTTTTTGTTATTGGACGTATAGGTCTTATATATTGATTCCTCCTGCGTTAATACGTATGTTACTATGTAAACTGTTTTTTTTCGGTTTATACAGACATATGGGCGTGTAGGGTATATAAAGGTGGACTAGACTTCTTCGGCTGTAGTACGTATGTCTTTATGGTTCACATGGAACTCCATAATAATTAGGTTAACTATGTAACTGTTATACAGACATATGGCGTTGGCTAGGTGCGTATAAAGGTTTTGTAGGACCAGAGGACCTTTCTAGTCTTCTTGTTTATCGTCTAGTCTTTATATAACCGCCAATACTATTTTATAGGTAACTGTTCTATACATCGCACATTGTATGGGTTAGGGTTATGTATTTTAGGTGGGACAGATGGAAGTATCTTTAGCTACACTACATCCAATACTATGTTACTAGGAACTGTGATACAGACATTATGGTAGTTGGGATTTAACACAGGTTGACTAGATGGAGTATGTTCTTTATACAACCTCCATATTACTATGGATCTTTTTGTGTTTAATACTTTCGTTGTTATCTTTACAGACACGTATGGGTTAGGGTTTTTATAAAGGTTTGGACTAGGAGGTTACCGTATGGTTTTATACAAACATCCACTACTCATGTTACTATGTAACTGTTATACAGACATTATGGGTCGGTATAAAGGTGGAACTAGATGGACGTATGTTTTATTACAACCTCAAATATCTTAATGTTACGTGTAACTTAGGTTATAACAGACATTAGGGTAGCGTAGGGGTATAAAGGTGGACTAGATGGACCTACGTCTTTATTTCAAAAGTAAGTTTTTATATGTTTACTTTTCTCAATCCTCCCTTATTAGTTAATATGCAGGTTTTTTTTTTGTTTTTTTTAATGGTACCTTTCTTCTCCTCTTCCATATTCTGACACCTTATCTTCTCCTCAATTTCCTTGGCGTAGATTTCTCTTTTTTTCCTTCCACGTCACTGTGCAGATGTTGGGGGGGGGTGTAACGCTCAGCGCAGGGTGACAGTGGATCGGATTTCCCCATTTTTACACAGTCTATCCCGGATTTTAATGAAAATTGATGGAGTTTTCAACTGTGCATACTCGTAGATTTCGTCTATTGGCTTGTGTTTCTTTTGGGGTGTATTACAATAATTTTCCAAAAGACTTTGTTTCACTTTTAACTTGGTGTTAATCTTCTACAGCTAAGGGCCTATCCTCACTGAAACGTCATATGCTTGTTACGAGCCTTTGGCAATGGTGAATTCCCGGTGATGACCGACCTGTCGGTACAGGGGGTTCCTGTTTGGGGGAGGAAATCTGCTACTTTTAGACTCTCAGCCAGGTGGATTCTGGACTGGAATCTTGTCTACACTCTCTGATCAGGTTCTTAAAGCGTGGAACTAGTGGAGTTAGAAATTGGGGTTGGGTCAGCTTAAGGGCTTTGCAAGATTCACCACAAAAAGCCTTAGATTTTCTAGTTTCAATCATTCTGGGTGAAACTCAAAAGTTAGTTTTCAATTAGATCTCAACTGGACTTGAAGTTAGGTTTAGTTCTGAGACGTTTCGCTAGTCATCCACGGGATCTCTAATTCAGAATGACTTGTACAAGAATCTGTTGGCTAATGTGTCATTCTACCTATGGGTTCTCTTGGAGCAGGTGGTTTCTTCTGGAAATTAACAAGACTTTTTCAATAAAAAAAAAAACCGTGTTTTTTTATCCCTGTTTTTTTTCTGCTGCAATTTTCCTTTTATCCTTCTCTTTTTTTTTTTTGGTTGGTTTTCACGAAAAACCACACTGATGCTTCTTTCTTTTGGCAGCAATTTTGGTCACCGAAAGACCAATACCATAAACACAAGGTAAGTGACATTCATAGACGCCAGTTCTTGCACATGCTTGTTGGACATCATATACGCAGTGCTTCAGCTCGCCCAGCTAGTTGACATTTCCTATACCCCGTGCAGTGCAGTGAAGAAGGCTGCTGTGTGTATTGTTGGGGGAGACCAAACAGCAATTTGTGCTTTTGCAATCAACGTTAGCTGGCCCGAACATGAAGAGTTCTGGGGTGGAGTGATAATTCCTCGGGTCCGGACTCAGCCGTGACCTGCATCGTAAGGATAAAAGGACCATACCTTTGAAGATTGTTAATGTTAACATACTGGCGAAGAACTCTAGGAACGGACTGGGTCAAGTATTGATTTTTTTCTTGCTCGTTTTCTTTTTCTTTCCCGTCTCGCGCTTTGTTTTTTTGTTCTTCCTTCGGTTCACTGGGCTTTTACTAGGAGGGCCATTTATGTGAAAAATAAAAAGAAACCCAAAAGCCCCTAAATAGAGGTGGGGGGGGGGTCGACACAACGGTCCGCCATGTACAATGCTGTTTTTTATACACCTTACTCTGGGGTTCCTTATAAACACCTCTTAGCCACTATCTAATCACACCCTTAACACCGGCTTTTGTGTTGTGTGTTGTTTTCTATTTTGTGTCTGTGTTGTGAATATGCCTATTGGGATTCTCAGGCGGTAAATTAATGTGCACCAGAGTTTCTTCTACAAGTCATTCTGAATGAGAAAAGCCAGTCGGTCTCCTTCTTTTTCCCTTTTATTGCACCTTCTATCCGTTTTTTTTTCTTTGGTTCTTATGTTTCCGCTGTATTTTCTAAATGATAGTGAAACGTTTCTTCAACAAAACTTCTAGATCTACTCAAGTCTTTCCAGTTCATATTGAAGACTCTTGTGCTGATTTTGACAAACAGATGCTTACACATAGAAAAGTCTAGATTATAAATGCACCATTCCTTCAGGGCCTCCATACAATATCATTATCTTGCCAAGGCCACCTGCTACATTATAACAAGAGAAAAGATAATCATTAAACCATTCCATGGGCCCATACAATATCATTATCTGGCCACACTGGCGGTACATTATAAACATATAAAAGGATAATCAATGCACTTCCTAGGCCCCAGACAATATCATATCCTGCAACTGCATCTTATAAACATAGAAAATTAATCATGCACATCCTAGGCCCCATACATATCATTATCTGCACACTGGCATACATTAAAACATAGAAAAGATAATAATGCCACATTCTTGTCCCCATACAATATACATTAATCTGCACACTGGCATTCACATTATAAAACATAGAAAAGTAATCCAATAGCACATCTGGGCCCCATACAATATCATATTATCATCTGCAACTGGCATACATTTAAATAAACATAGAAAGAAATCAATGCAACATTCCTAGGCCCCATTACAATATTCATATTATCTGTACATACAGTAATCTTTTTATAAACATAGAAAAGATAATCAAGCACATTCCTGAGGCCGCATACGATATCATATTGAGCATACATTAACATGAATTATTGCCTTCCCTGGGACAAAACAATACCTGGCATACATTATAAACATAGAAAAGATAATCAATGCACATCCTGGCCCCATACAATTATCATATCTGCACACTGGGCACATTATAAACATAGAAAAGATCAATTGCCACATTCCTGGAGCCCCATACATATCATATTATCGCTACATGATATCCATATATAAACATAGAGAAAAATAATCAATGAACATTCCTGGGCCCCATACAATATCATTATCTGCACACTGGCATACATATAAAACAACATAGAAAAAGATATCAATGCACATTCCTGGGCCCCATACAATGTTCATATTATCTGCACACTGGCATACATTAAAACATAGAAAAGATAATCAATGCACATTCCCTGGGCCCCATACAATATCATTATCTGCAACTGGCAGACATTATAAACATAGAAAGATAATCAATGCACCATTCCTGGGCCCCATACAATATTCATATTGCACACTGGCCATACATTAAAACATAGAAAAGATATCAATGCACATTCCTAGGCCCCATACAATATATATTATCTGCACACTGGCATACATATTAAACATGAAAAAGATAATCAATGCACTCCTGGCCCCATACACATATCATTTAATATCATATATCTACTATTAATCATAATTATAAACATAGAAAAGATAATCAATGCACATCCTATGCCCCATACAATATATTATCGCCACTCAATACATTATAAACATAGAAAAGTAATCAATGCACTTCCTGGCCCATACATATCATTTATGCACACTGCATACTTATATAAAAAAAAGCATATGTGCACATAAGACCCCATACTATCATATTACTCCACTGGGTTAACCAACTTTAAAACTAGAAAAGATTAATAATCACAGTTGCATCTATCTATATCTCACACTGGCATACATTATAACTGAAAAGAAATCATGAAGGGCCCCATACATTATCATATTAATCTGCACACTGGCATACATTATAAACATAAAAGCATGTTGGTCTATTATTATGACACTGGAAACATTACAGGTGGTAGCATACATCTTGATACCATGAATGAAAAAGCCCTTCCAACCACCAAAAGTGGTTAACCCCAAGTCTGGAAGGAGTCCTAAACCTCTAACCTTTATTACTTTTCAATACCATCAGCACAACTTTGCATTTCTCATTACGTACCCTGTATTCACGCAGGAGCCTATCTAACAGGCTTCTCACTCACCCCCACCCCCCCCCTTTGGCTTTTTAAAATGAGGGAAGAGGGCCACACGTGCTTTTATTAAGGCATAGACCTCCATTAAAGGGCATGTTGGGGGTGTGCTATTACCACATGGAGGCTTGACCAGGCCTCCCTAAATTTCGTGGTGCTACATGAAGTGTAAGATCATGGCACTTCCCTAAGTGTTGTGAATAGCCTAATTAGAGTGCTGCCAATCTTGTATTGCTGTATTGATATACTCACCTACAATGTTCCCGAATGGTGCCTCAGTGCATTCAGTTTTACCTGGGCTACACTGCAGGAGTGTTGTATATTCTACTGGGATTGCACTGGTTTGTCATAATTAGACCACTGTAGGACGTGAGCTCTTAGACAGGAACTGCAGGGTGACATTCAATTTAAAAGGGCAGTTCCCAGAACAAAACACTATATTTACCTCCCAACCCTATCATTAACACTTCTCTCCTCGCAGTCGCTGAAGCAACGATACTCACTCCCCTGCACCAAAAATCCAAACAGATGCTGGCTTTTATGAACTTGCCGGGAGTACGGCCAAGTTCAGACTCTGCTACCACTAGCCATGTGAAAAGTCTCTGAGCTTACCTGTCATGAGATCAGGGTATTGTGTGGCGGAAAAAGGTAAGAAATATGAGCTTTAGGACCGGAGGGAGAGATTGTTTTCTGGGGGCGGACAAGACCAACTCTGCAGGGTGACCTACCGATTAAGTCTCCTTGTCTCTCTCCGAACTCGAAACATGTGCTCCTGAACACCGATCCAGTCTCCTGTAACGATTGTTCTCCACATTTTTGCGGGGATTATATCGAATGTTAGGGGAGGCCGTTTGGGGAATTTGGGATCGACGGCAGGAATTTCCGCCAAAGAGTCGCTGTAACATCTCCCTTCATCGTCCTGGTGACTCATCATGGACACGAACAGGTTGTGGATAAGTTCTTGGATAAGCAGGGTGACGTTCGGGACGTGGGAATCCTCATCGCCCCTCGATTTCCCTGCGGGTTTCCAGACAGAACCTTGTGCAGGACCAGTGCATCTTTGTAGATGAGGGACATCGGCTCATTGTAGGTGCAGGCATTGTTAAACATGGTGACATAGTCCTCACACATGGCATCAAGGTCTTGGTACTTGTTGGCCATGATGTGGCTTCTAATCCTTTCCATGTCTATGGCCTTTTGATAGTCACGTGTAGTAGTTCGGAAGTTCCGATCGAGACGGCGGGAGGAAATGGCGCTGAGACGTCTCCCACGTTTATCGTGTAGTTCTTTACGGCTTCGTAACTTCATTCGCTTGTGTTGCATTGGACTCATGTATTTGGACTTTTTATGGGAGACGCCACTCTTCACTACCTGGACAATAAAAAATAATGTGAGATTTCAGAGAATACTAAGGAAGCCTTAGACGGACAATCACCAAGCTAATTAGACTACAAGGGACTCGCAGTCCATTTCCTTATTCACTTCCAATCATATTTCCATTTGTCCCCCAAGAGCTTTCCGAATGTCTCCCCACCTCTGGCACACAGCCCCCCAACCTCACCTTCACTGTACGGTCAGACCATAATAGCCATCACACTACCAATGGCTCTCAGCTCCCAGACTGGGCTTCATTCCTCCTCTGTTCCCCAAAATCCCTCTTACTTAGTTTCAGTTTGGGAGAGGCCATGTCTTCATCATCGGCTAAGGATCCCAGCTCTTTTTTTCTTCTCCTTGAGGATCTCTTTCTTTCAATGACGTGGGCATCATTATAGACCTGTAGGAAGCCATTAACCCGTTTACAAGCCGAGACATTATTATTCCGGATTTCACCACCAGCTGCAATGTGCGTCTTATTGTCGCCCAGATGTCACATAACTGGAACCCTTCCAGACATCACGGTAATTCAATAACTTCTTTTTGTTAAAAATGCTGCCTCAACCAATCAGATTTAGCTTTCAAATGTTAAATAAGATCTGATTGGTTGGGGTAAAATGACCGCCATTTTAACAATAAGACACTTTTAATACACCCCCCCGATATTTACACGGGATTACCATAGGACAACACCTACAAACTACAGAAAAGGAAAGACCCACTGTATGCCACCGACTCCGTAGTGGCCACTACAGGGCACGCGGGACTTCTTCCAGATGCACTTACATATTCACGTCCGACTGACCTGAGATCCCTCCTCGTTATAGTGCATGGCGTTACGAAACATCGGCTTCATGTCATCAATCATGGCGTCCTCAGTGGTGTATTGTCCGTACGAATGTTTGTTTCGCGATGGTTTTCAGTCCATGTGGCTCAGATATAATTTTGTAATAATCTGGATAGTCCTTTTGGAAGGTTTGAATGTGAACAGGTCACACAATCTCCGTCCAGAGACGGTTCCCGGGTCTCAGAACCGCGTTAAATAAATCTTCATCCGACGGTTCCTTACGTTCTTCTACTGTTGGAAAAAGGGGGAAAGTCAGAACAAAACACCAGACTGAACACACGCTAAGGTTACCGAATGAAAAACTAAAACTATAAGGGGACAATAACCCTGTATCATCCTGCTATCATATTGTATGAAGACTTAACTATGACCCAAACAGTGTGTTTCCCTGCCTGGTGCTAGGGTTGGACATTGGTGGATGGATCGGGTAGACAGATTATGGGTGGGGAGTTGACCCGGCGGTCTTGGTTCAACATTGGTGCAATGACAAAAGTTAGAGTGTTGGAGTGAGGTCCTTTAAACATGATTTCCGGTGATGAATAGGGGCCAGTTAAAAGGACCTCCAGGGTGTGATGTCAGAGAAAACGAACGCAGCCACGTGCTACGCTTAGGGAGGCAACGGGAGCGCTCAGGGTATAAATGCATGGCTAAGAGGGTGGTTGTAAGGAGATGGGGTTTGGGTTATAGAGGAACTGGGCTGACGTTGGCTACGGGCTCTTTACTTTAGTCGAGGACAGATTCACCTCAATGGTGATGGTTGCAGCTTTGCAGCTGGGGGAGAAGATGGCTAGGGGGTTGGAGGAGATTTTTTTAAAACTAGGAATGGGGGGACGGGGAGGAACGTGGACTACAAACAGGGGTAGATAGAGGGAATAGGGATCAGGGGGCTATACACAACGGAGAGGAGGGAGAAGGGGGAGGGGTGAGGTAGGGGGATAGAAGAAGAAGAAGGGGGGAGGAGAAGGCGAAAAGGGGAGGGTTATATTGAGACTACACGGGGGTAGATCGGGAGATTAGGGAATCAGGGGGTTAATAAGATAATGGGGGGTGGAAAAAATGGGTGAGTTATAGAGGATAAGGCGGGCCAGTTATATCCAATTATGGAAGAAATTGTTCCTTAGGATGGATGATAATCTAAAAGTAGGTTTACCAAATGCAAGAAGTCTGTTCGGAAAAAGAAAAAAATGGGGAACTGAACTAATAGTTTTTAAAGGAAAGGTATGATGTAATTGTTATTATTATAGCAGAAGAGAA
The DNA here is from genome assembly GCA_019447015.1 of Hymenochirus boettgeri. Lineage (NCBI taxonomy): Eukaryota > Metazoa > Chordata > Amphibia > Anura > Pipidae > Hymenochirus > Hymenochirus boettgeri. Next base: position 62,039 of record JAACNH010001083.1, on the reverse strand, counting down.
AACATTGGCAAATGATCACAAGACTCAACAGTAAATATTAAAGGATACTCCTTATTAATTAACATGACAAGAATTAATAAGAAAGGAGGAGGAGTAGTATGTATGTTTAAACAAGAAGTGAAGCCAAATTTAAAAGATGAGATAGATGGGGGTGGGGTTTATAGGACAATTTAAGCGGTAGAAATTTATAATTATGGTACAGGAAAGGCAAGGGTATAAGTTATTTTTTTTTTTCCGGGTGAAGTACCCATGTTGGTTGTATGAAGTAAGGGAACTGCCAAGAATCTCAAAAAAGGGTTAATCAAGTTCTTTTAAAGGGGCACTGTGTCTCCAAACAGTTGAGTTTTAAATGAAAGGACCATTTCCTACCATTAAAACAAGCTATCAACCACCTATCTATGTGCTCCACAGCCCAAGAGATAAAGAAAGAAAAGCAAGATGTGTTTTTCTATGACAGAAAGTTAATGGGTGGGAGGCTGACATGTGACATCATGAGGGCTTCCCTGCCACAGTGCTGCCGGCGAGGCACAGCCTCTCAGATCCCTCAGTGTTGTGAGGAGACAGGAAAGTCCCTTCCTCCTCTCTGCTGTGTTGAGGACCTGCAGCTGCCGAGAGGTAGGTACAGACCTTCTCTCTCAATATGTGAAAAAGCTTTTCAGAGTTCTCACTCTGGCCTGAAAAGGGGGGGGTGTGGGGGTTAGTTTAGAGGGGGTGTCAGAGGGCCCACAGCATTCTGTGGCGGGTGGGGCTTAGGCACTCGCAAGTGGGAAGGGGCCACACGGCACCCATGAGTGGGCGGTGGTTCTGTTTGGGTGTGTTGGGGTTGGGGTGCACGACACACGATAGTGTCATTAATATAGGGAAGAGACTATGCATGATATCGTGTCATTTAATATAGGGATTTTTTGTTTTAGTGACCATGAATATAGTGGCATGTATATAGGGATAGGGACCATGATTATAGTGTCATTTTTTTTTAATATAGGGACTTAGTGACCATGATTATAGTGTCTTAATTATAGGGACTAGTGATCATGAACTAGTTCATTAATATAGGGACTAGTGTCATGATATAGTGTTCCTTTAATATAGGGACTAGTGACCATGGATTAGTGTCATTTAATATAGGGACAGTGACCATTGATATAGTGTCATTTAATATAGGGACAGTGGAACATGATTATAGTTGCATTAATATAGGGACTAGTGAACCATGATGAAGTGTATTTAAATATAGGGACTAGTGACATGATATAGTGTCATTGATATATAGGGATAGTGATCATATATAGTCTGTCATTAATATTGAGGTGGGACTAGTGATGGTAGTGATATGTGTCATTTGATATAGGACCTTTATCTTCTTGTTGATCAGATTTTATAGTTGTCATTTTATATAGGATAGTGACCATTGATTATAGTGTCATTTAATATAGGTATAGTGGACCATGATATAGTTGTCATTAATTTAGGAAATAGTGACCATTGATATGAGTTGTCATTAATATAGGGAAAGTTGACCGTGATAAGTGTCGTCATTTAAATTATAGGGAAATAAGTGACCTTGATAGAGGTCATTTAATATAGGGAATAGTGATCGTGATATAGTGTCATTTAATAAGGGAATAGGTGACCATGAACTATAGTGTCATTTAATATAGGGAATTAGTGGACATGATATAGTGTCATTTAATATAGGGAATAGTGATCATGATATTCGTGTCATTTAATATAGGGGAAATAAGTGACCATGATATAGTGTCATTATATAGGGAATATGGGTGACCAACGATTTATAGTGTCATTTATATAGGGGAATAGGGAACCATGTATAGTTGTCATTTAAATATAGGGAACTAGTGACCCTTGATTTATAGGTTCATTGAATATAGGGAAATAGTGACCCATGATATAGTGTCATGTAAGTATAGGGTAATAGTGACCATGATATCAGTGTCATTTAATATAGGGAATAGTGACCATGATATAGTGTCATTTAATATAGGGAATAGTGACCATTGATATCGTGTCATTTAATATAGGGAATATGACCATGATATAGTGTCATGTAATATAGGGAATATGACCGTGATATCGTGTCATTTAATATAGGGAATAGGACAATGATTTATAGTGTCATTGAATATAGGAATTAGTGACCACGATATTTATAGTGTCATTTAATTATAGGGAAAACAGTGACCATGATTAGTAGTGTCATTTAATATAGGGAATAGTGACAGTGATATAGTGTCCTGTTAATATAGGGAAAGTGACCACGATTACTTAGAGTGTCATTAATATTAGGAAACAGTGACCATTTTGATTATAGTGATCATTATATAGGGAATAGTGATCATGATTTAGTGTTCATTAATATAGGGAATAGGGACCATGATATAGTGTCATTTAATATAGGGAATAGGACCATGATATAGTGTCATTCTAATTACGGTAATAGTGTTCCTGATATAGTTCATTTTAATTAGGGAATAGTGACCAGATATAGTGTCATTTCTATAGGGAAAATAGTGACCATGATATAGTGTCATTTAATATAGGAATAGTGACCGGTGATGATAGTGTCATTTAATATAGGGAATAGTGACATGATTATAGTGTCATTTCAATAGGGGAAATAGTTGCCATGATATAGTGTCATTTAATATAGTGCGAATAGTGACCATGTTGATAGTGGGCATTTAATATAGGGAAATAGTGACCATGATATAGTGTCATTTATTAGATAACTTATTGTGATGTCATGAATATGTTTGATGGGGTGTGTATTTAATATAGGGGATAGTGGACCATGGATATAGTGTTCTTTAATATAGGGAAAATGTACCATGATAAGTGTTCATTTAATAAGGGAATAGTGACCCCCCCCCATGATATAGTGTCATTTAATATAGGGAAAATGCTGGACCAATGATTATAGTGTATTTATATAGGGAAGAGTTGACCATTGATTTATAGTGTCATTTAATATAGGGAATAGGTTGACTTTAGCGAAAGTAATTTTTATGAATTGCCTCCTGCTTATAGACTGGGGGGGATCGGGATTAGTTTGTACGGGTAAAGGATATGAGCAGATGTGGACCGCTTTTCAAGGGATATTTAAACTAATTACATCTTCTAAATTTATACCTTGTAGGGAACACAACAAAGTCTAAAAATAAATTAGGGTCCCACTCCTTCATGGCTTAATGCTCAGTAAAAAAGGGAAATGGAAACAAAAGGAAAAGGCTTTGATGAAAATGGAGGGAAACTGAAACAGGCATTAAAGGGAATATAAAAAGTTTGTAATAAGGAGTGCAAGAAAGAACAAAAGCAATTACTAAACTTTGACATATCAGGGTTATAGAACACTGTAACATATTGTATTATTATAATTATCATATTGTTGAAAGGACGTACTAACTATGACTGTTATCTGTGGGTAATAGGGAACAGTGTAAAACAGTGCTTTTATATTATATACATATTGGTATGAAGGACGTTACTAACTATGACTGTTATCTGGGGTAAAGGACATTGTAACCATGATGATTATTATTCTAATATTGGTAGAAGACGGTATACACTATGCACTGTATCGTTAAGGTAATAGGACTTTTTTAACATATTGTATTTTAGATATCATATTGTATGAAGGACTTTTCCTAAACTGAATTATGCCGTTTATAGGACACTGTAACATATTGTATTATTATAATTATAATATTGTATGAAGGACGTTACTAACTCATGACGTACTGGGGGTAATAAAATAGTTTTGTAACATATTGTATTATTATATTGATCATATGTTAAGGACTTACTACTATGACTTATCTGGGAGGTAAAATAGGGACATTGTAACATATTGATTATATATTAGCATATTGCTATGAAGGACTTACTAACTATGATGTTATCTGGGCTATAGGACATTGAAAATATTTATTATTATATTATCAAAGTATGAAGGACGTTACTAACTATGACGTTATCTGGTGAATTGGACATTGAACTATGTTATTATATTATCATATTTAGAAGGACTGTCTAAACTATGACGGTTATTGGGTAATAGGACCCTATACCATAATTGTAGATTATCTTATCATATTGTATAAGGACCGTTTACGTAACTATGAACGTTATCGGGTAATAGGGACATTGTAACATATCCTTGTATTATTATATTATCAATTGTATGAAAGGGGACATTACTAACCTATGATTGTTATCGTGGGTAATAGGACATGGTAACATTCTTGTATTATTAATATCATCTTGTATGAAGGACGTTACTAAACTAGGACTGTTATCAGGGTAATAGGACATGTGAACATAGGTATTAATTGAGTTATCATTATGGTATGAAGGACGTTACTAACTATGATGTTATTGGGTAATAGGACATAGTAACATATTGTATGATATTATCATATGTGATGAAGGACGTTACTAACTATGGACGTTATCTGGGTATAGGACATTTAACCATATTGTATTATTATATTATCATATTGTATGAGGACGTTACTAACTATGACTGTTATCTGGGTAATAGGACTGTAACATATTGTATTATATATTATCATATTGTATGAAGGACGTAATAACTATGGAATGTTATCTGGGTAATAGGATACATTGTAACAGATTGTATTATTATATTATCATATTGTATGAAGGACGTACATAACTATGACTGTTATCTGGGTAATAGGGAACAGTAAACATATTGTTGTATTATTATATTATCATATTGTATGAAGGACGTTACTAACTATGACTTATCTGGTAATAAGGACATATGTAACATATGTTTATTATATTATCATATTGTATGAGGAGTTACTAACTATGACTTATCTGGGTAATAGGACATGTAACATATTGTATTATTATATTACATATTTGTATGAAGGACGTTACTAACTATGACTGTTATCTGGGTAATAGACATAACATATTGTATATTATATTATCATATTGTATGAAGGACGTTACTAACTATGACTTATCTGGTAATAGGACATAACATATTGTATTATTATATTATCATATGTATGAAGGACGTTACAACTATTGACTGTTATCTGGGTAATAGGACATTGTAACATATTGTATTATTATTATCATATTGTATGGAGGACTTACTAAACTAGATTATCTGGGTAATAGGACATAGTAACCATTGTATTATTATATTATCATATGTATGAAGGACGTTACTAACTATGACTTATCTGGGTAATAGGCACTAAATATATTGTCATTATTATATATCAATTGTATGAAGGACGTTACTAACATATGACTGTTATCTGGGTAATAGGACATTGTAACATATTGTATTATTATATTATCATATTGTATGAAGGACGTTACTAACTATGACTGTTATCTGGGTAATAGGACATTGTAACATATTGTAATTATTATATTATCATATTGTATGAAGGACGTTAACTACTATGACTGTTATCTGGGTAATAGGACATTGTAACATATTGTATTATTATATTATCATATTGTATGAAGGACGTTACTAACTATGACTGTTATCTGGGTAATAGGACATGATAACATATTGTATTATTAATATTATCATATTGTATGAAGGACGTTACAAACCATGACTTATCTGGGTAATAGGACATTGTAACATTGTTTATATATTATCATATTGTATGAAGGACGTTACTAACTAGACTTATCTGGGTAATAGGACATTGTAACATATTATTATATTATCATATTGTATGAAGGACGTTTACATATGACTGTTATCTGGGTAATAGGACATTGTAACATATTGGATTATTAATATTATCATATTGTAGAAGGACGTTACTAACTATGACTGTTATCTGTGTAATAGGACATTGTAACATATTGTATTATATTATCATATTGTATGAAGGACGTTACAACTATGAATGTTATTGGGTAATAGGACATTGTACATATTGTATATTATATTATCATATTGTATGAAGGACGTTACTAACTATGACTGTTATCTGGGTAATAGGACATTTAACATATTGTATTATAATTATATATATGTTATGAAGGACGTTACAACTATGACTTTCTGTTGGTAATAGACATTGTAACATATTGTATTATATAATCATATTGTATGAAGGACGTTACAACTATGATGATGTTAATCTGGTAATAGGACATTGAACATATTGTATTATATATTATCATATTGATGAAGGACGTTACATAACTATGACTGTTATCTGGGTAATAGGACATTGTAACATTATTGTATTATTATATATCATATTGTATGAAGGACGTTACTAACTATGACTGTATCTGGGTAATAGGACTTGTAACATATTTGTATTATTATATTATCATATTGTATGAAGGACGTTACTAACTATGACTGTATCTGGGTAATAGGACATTGTAACATATTTGTATTATTATATTACATTAGTATGAAGGACTTTACTAAACTATGACTACTGGTAATAGGACATGTAACATAATTGTATTATTATATTATCATATTGTATGAAGGACGTTACTAACTCTGACTGTTATCTGGGTAATAGGACATTGTAACATATGTATATTATATTATCATATTGTATGAAGGACGTTACTAACTATGACTGTTATCTGGGTAATAGGACATTGTAACATATTGTATTATTATATTATCATATTGTATGAAGGACGTTACTAACTATGACTGTTATCTGGGTAATAGGAACATGTAACATATTGTATTATTATATATTATCATATTGTAGAAGGACGTTACTAACTATGACGTTATCTGGGTAATAGGACATGTAACATATTGTATTATTATATTATCATATTGTATGAAGGCGTTACTAACTATGGACTGTTATCTGGGTAATAGGACATTGTAACATATTGTTATTATATATCATCTTGTATGAAGGACGTTACTAACTATGACTTATCTGGTAATAGGACATGTAACATATGTATTATTATATTATCATATTGTATGAAGGACGTTACTAACTATGACTGTTATCTGGGTAATAGACATTGTAACATATTTATTATTATATTATCATATTGTATGAAGGACGTTACTAACTATGACTATCTGGGTAATAGGACATTGTAACATATTGTATATATATTATCATATTGTATGAAGGACGTTACTAACTATGACTGTTATTGGGAATAGGACATGTAACAATTGATATTATATATTCATATTGTATGAAGGACGTTACAACTATTGACTTATCTGGGAATAGGACATTGTAACATATTGTATTATTATTTATCATATTGTATGAAGGACGTTACTAACTATGACTTATCTGGGTAATAGGACTTGTAACATATTGTATTATTATTTATCATATTGTATGAAGGACGTTACTAACTATGACTTATCTGGGTAATAGGACATTGTAACATATTGTATTATTATATTATATTTGTATGAAGGACTTACTAACTATGACTGTTATCTGGGTATAGGACATGGTACCCTATGTATTATTATTATATTATCATATTGTATGAAGGACGTTACTAACTATGACTTATCTGGGTAATAGGACACTGTAACATATTGTGTTATTATATTATCATATTGTATGAAGGACGTTACTAACTATGACTGTTATCTGGGTAATAGGACATTGTAACATTGTGTTATTATATTATCATATTGTATGAAGGACGTTACTAACTATGACTGTTATCTGGTAATAGGACATTGTAACATATTGTATTATATTATCATATTGTATGAAGGACGTTACTAACTATGACTGTTATCTGGTAATAGGACATTGTAACATATTGTATTATTATATTATCATATTGTATGAAGGACGTTACTAACTATGACTGTTATCTGGGTAATAGGACATTGTAACATATTGTATTATTATATTATCATATTGTATGAAGGACGTTACTAACTATGTATACACACACACACACACACACACACAGAGTAGAGATGACTTTGTCTGACACTAGAAATCCAATACTTTCCCATTACATTATCTCCCCACCCCCAGGCACATTCCTACTGACCCCCCCCCCCCCCAACCCCTTCAGACCTACAGTAAAGAGCCATTTAACCCCCAATTACTGGACGTGACTGACTAGGATTGTGTCCTGGCTGATCTCCATATAAACAAACGACAAAGCAAAGTAAAAAGGTGAAACTCTAAACACAAGAGACATTTACAAACATCCATCAGATCCATTCCAGAGACAGAGGAGATGTCATGGGCCTGTTATAGAAATCCATGTGCCGGGGCCCCATCCATTAAACTCGTTCCCCACACATTCCAGGGTGATCAGTGACGAGCCACATGGACTACAGCTCCCAGCAGGTCTTTGTTTGCAAGGGACAAGTTTATACAAGGCAATATACTGAATGCAAAAAACCACTAAGGGATAGGCCATGCTATACATGGTTCTGTACATACAATAAGCTATACCCTCATACTGTACTGTCTAAGGGAAACACTATGGCAGCTCCCACCCATATGTATAAATATAAATATACAGAGAAGGAATGTTCTGTACACACAATAAGCTTTACCCTCATACTGTACTGTCTAAGGGAAACACTATGGCAGCTCCCACCCATATGTATAAAACGTTACTAACTATGACTGTTATCTGGGTAATAGGACATTGTAACATATTGTATTATTATATTATCATATTGTATGAAGGACGTTACTAACTATGACTTATCTAGGTAATAGGACATTGTAACATATTGTATTATTATATTATTATATTGTATGAAGGACGTTACTAACTATGACTGTTATCTGGGTAATAGGACATTGTAACATATTGTATTATTATATTATCATATTGTATGAAGGACGTTACTAACTATGACTGTTATCTGGTAATAGGACATTGTAACATATTGTATTATTATATTATCATATTGTATGAAGGACGTTACTAACTATGACTGTTATCTGGGTAATAGGACATTGTAACATATTGTATTATTATATTATCATATTGT
>JAACNH010001083.1:0-52905 GCA_019447015.1 Hymenochirus boettgeri | reverse complement strand
CCATATCACACCAGTAATAAGAATATTAATACCAAGTAATAGCATATTCTACCAGGAATAAGAATATGTAATACAGTAATCAGAATATAATACCAGTAGAAGAATAAATACCAGTAATTGAAATCACACCAGTAATAGAACTAACCCCAGTAAAGAATATAATACCAGTAATTAGAATTTCACACCAGTAATAAGAATATAACACCTCAGTAAATAAGAATATTAACACAAGTAATAAGATAGTAACACCAGTAATAAGATATTAACACCAGTTAATTAGAATATAAACCAGTAATTAGAATATTACCAGTAATTAGAATATTCACACCAGTAATAAGAATATTCACACCAGTAATAAGAATATTAATACCAGTAATAAAGAATATTGATACCAGTAATAAGAATATTAATACCAGTAATAAGAATATTCATACCAGTAATTAGAATATTAATTCCAGTAATTAGAATATTCACACCAGTAATAAGAATATTTACACCAGTAAAGGGAATATTAATACCGGTAATAAGAATATTCATACCAGTAATAAGAAGATTATACAGTAATCAGAAAGTCATACCAGTAATGGAAAGACCAGTAATTGATTAATATTATCAATTAGAAGATTAAAATTCACGTAATTGAATATTCACACCATAAGAAGGAATATTAATACCGGTATCTAGAATATCACCACCAGTAATAAGAATATTAACACCAGTAATAAGAATATTAACACGGTAATAAGAATATTAATACCAGTAATAAGAATATTAATACCAGTAATTAGAATAATAATTCCAGTAATTAGAATCACACCAGTAAGAAGAATATTAATACCAGTAATAAGAATATTAATACCAGTAATAAGAATATTCATACCAGTAATAAGAATATTCATACCAGTAATAAGAATATTAATACCAGTAATAAGAATATTAATACCAGTAATTTAGAATATTCACACCAGTAATAAGATATTAACACCAGTAATAAGAATATTAACACCAGTAATAAGAATATTAATACCAGTAATAGAACTTCACACCAGTATAAGAAATTAATACCAGTAATAAGAAATATATTAACAGTAATAAGAATATTGAATACCAAGTAATAAGAATATATACCAGTAATAAGAATATTAATACCAGTAATTAGAATATTCACACCAGTATAAGAAGATTACACCAGTAGTAAAAACAAGATATTATATATCCAGTATTAGAATATCAAACCAGTAAAAGAATATTAACACCAGTAATAAGATATTACCACCAGGAATAAGAATATTAACACCAGTAATAAGACTATTTATACCAGGAATTAGGAAATATACTACCAGTAATTGCGCAGAAATACCTAATTAGAATATTCACACCAGTAATAGAAATTAACACCAGTAAATAAAGAATATTAACACCAGTATAAGAATATTAATAACAGTAATAGATATTTAATACCAGTAATAAGATATTAATAAAGTAATTAGAATATTAGTCCAGTAATTCGACTATTCACACCAGTAATAAGAATATGTACACAGTAAGGGAAGATTAATACGGTATAAGAATATCATACAGTAAATAAGACTATAATACAGTAATAAGACGATTCATACCAGTAATTAGAACAACCAGTAATTGATTACTATTTAGTTAATTAGAATATTAAATCGAGTAATTAGAATATTCACACCAGTAATAAGAATATTAATACCGGTTATTAGATATTTCAACACCCAGTAATACGATATTCAACAGTAGTTTAGGAATTTCACACAGTAATTAGCTATTCCCACCAGTAATTAGACATATATTCACACCATGTCTAATTAGAATATTCACACCAGTAATTAGAATATTCACACCAGTAATAAGAATATTCACACCAGTAATAAGATATACACCCAGGAATAAGAATATCACCCCCAGTTATGAGAATATCATACAGTTTATTCGAATATTCATACAGTAATGCATTATATGAGTAATTAGAATATAACACCAGAATTAGATTACCCAGTAGTAATTAGAAATTAACACCCCCAAAAAAGGTTAAAAAAAATTTGAATTAATATTGTGAATTTAGAAATTAAATCAGTGATAAGGAATATTAATATTCAGTAATTGCATTCATATTAGTAATAAGAATATAATTAAATCAGTAATTAGGAATATTACACAGTAATAAGATATTAATACCGGTCTTAGAAATTCACACCAGTAATAAGAAGATTAATACCGTTATTAGAATAGTTCACACCCGTTAATAAGAATATAGAATACAGTTATTAGAAAACCATTCACACCAGTAATAGATAGTTAAACCAGTCATAAGACTATTAATACCAGTTAGTAGAATATTACACCCGTAGGAAGGAAAGGATATTTTACTACCAGTAATTTAGATATTTCACACCCAGTAATAAGAATATTCATACCAGTAATAAGAATATTCATACCAGTAATAAGAATATTCATACCAGTAATAAGAATATTCATACCAGTAATAGAATACCAGTAACTGATTAATATTAGTAATTAGAATATTAAAATCAGTGATAAGAATAATATCAGTAATTGATTAATATTAGTAATTAGAATACTAATACCAGTAATTAGAATATTAAAATCAGTAATTAGAATACTAATACCAGTAATTAGAATACTAATACCAGTAATAAGAATATTCACACCAGTAATAGAATATACACCAGTAATTAAGAATATTCACACAGTAATAAGAATATTCCACCAGGATTTAGATATTATACCAGTAATGATTCCAATATTAGTAATTAGAAATATAACACCAGGAATTAGAATATTAACACCAGTGGTAATTAGAATATTAACACCAGAATTAGTAATATTAAATACCAGTAATTGATTAATATAGTAATTCGAATATTAAAATCAGTAAGTAGAATATTAACACAGTGATAGATATAACACCAGTAAGTAAGAATATTAAAACCAGTAATAAGAAATTAAAACAGAATAGAAATATTAATATTAGTAATAAGAATATTAAAATCATAATTAGAAATTAAACACCAGTAATAGACTATAACACCAGTAATAAGATATTAAACCAGAATAAGAAGTTAAAAACCAGTAAGTACGAAGAATATTAATATTAGTAATAAGAATATTAAAATCAAGTAATTAGAATATTAACACCAGTAATAGAAATGAACACCAGTAATAAGATAGTAAAACCAGTAATAAGAATATTAAAACCAGTAATAAGAATATTAAAACCAGTAATAAGAATATTAATATTAGTAAGAGAAAATTAAAATCAGTAATAAGAATATTAATATTAGTAATTAGAAAATTAAAATCAGTAATAATAATATTAATATTAGTAATTAGAATATTAATATCAGTAATAATAATAATAATATCCATAATCAGAATATCAATAAGAGTGATTATTATAGCAGCAGGGTAGGTAGAGGTCTGTCCATGGTCGGCCACTGGTGAAAAAAGGAATCGGGGAGGTCGTAGTTTTACCTTCACAAACATCACCACACATTTGCCAAGGATTTTGTTGACTGGGACTTTGCTGTAATAGTCACTTTTGAAAACTTCCTTTTCCAGAAACTTCCGTGTTGCGAGATGGAAAGTCTCTTTTGGACGATAGAACCAACAGCCGTAAAGCCACTTCTCACCTGGCAACAGAAAAGACAACGTCACCCACTTCCCACGATAATAACCCCCATCTCACACACTCCAGCTACTGGGTCTGGAAAGGTTGGAGGGTGCTGCCATGCTGGTCCACATTGGCTATTATAATTGTGGATGTATCACACGCCTCACAGCTCCCCTACTAGCCGGACACTCACCAGCAGCATCTTCCCACAGCCTTTCAATGCAGACTATGTGGGGCTTCAGATTGGCCTCAGATGGTTCCACGTACACATAGTCTCCCACGTGGTACATACTGTTCTTAAAGCTGCAGTCCTGGCTGTAGGTACGATATAACCCGGACTGGCCAGAAACACCGCCTGGGTCTTCGCTTTTTTCTGCTTCTGATTAACGTAAAAAATAAAATGTCAGATTTTACCATTGGGGCAAAAAGGGTAATTAATCGGGGCCCCCCAAGCATAAAACATGGGGGCCCATAAAATGTTTAAACTGGCCCTAGTGTCAAATGATGAAAAAAACTGCAATTTTAATACCATGGAACCAGGACTGACACTTCATACCACACCAGCTAAGGGCATTTCTATAATGACAAGACATCGGAGCCCCACCTCCACAACACCCCTTCCTCCTCCCCCTTGTTAACGTTTCCATCCCTCTCCCCGCGTGTTAAACGTTCCATCCCTCCTCCCCCGTTTAAAGTTCAATCCCTCCCCCCTCGTGTTAAAACGTTCCATCCCTTCCCCAGTGGGTAAACGTTCCATTACCACTCTCCCCCGTGTAAAGTTCATCCCTCCTCCCCCCTTGTTAACGTTCATCCCCTCCCCCTTTGTAAACGTCCCACAATCCTCCCCCTTGTTAAACGTTCCATCCCTCCTCCCCGTGTAACGTTCCATCCCTCCTCCCATTGTTTAAGTTCCATCCTTCTCCCCTGTCAACGTTCCTTCCCCCACCCCTTGTTAAACGTTTCCATCCCTCCTCCCCTTGTAAACGATTCCATCCCTCCTCCCCCTTGTTAAACGTTCCATCCCTCCTCCCCCTTGTAAACGTTCCATTCCTACACCTTCCCCCCTGTTAAACGTTCCATCCCCCCTACCGTGTTATAAAACGTTTCCATCCCCCTCCCCATTGTTTAAACGTCCATCCTCCTCCCCCTGTTAAACGTTCCATCCTCCTCCTTGTTAAACGTTCCATCCCTCCTCCCATTGTAAAGTTCCATCCCCCCCTCCCTGTTAAACGTTTCCATCCTACCCCCTTGTTAAACGTTCATCACCCCCCCCTTGTTAAACGTTCCATCCCTACCTCCCCATTGTTATAACTCGTTCCATCCCTCCTCCCCTGTTAAAGTTCCACCTCCTACCCCCTTGTTTTAAACGTTCCATCCTCCTCACCCCTTGTAGTTAAACGTTCCATCCCTCTCCCCTTGGTAAAACGTTCGAATCCCAACTTCCCCATTGTTAAAATGTCTTTTCCTGTGATGAGCATTTCCGTTTCAGCAGATTGTAGACATTCCTTCTATCAATCCTAGATGGGATTTGTTGTTGGGTGATGTCATAGTACAGATACAGATAGCTTAGCGATAGTATTGAGGTTGAATAAAGACATACGTCCATCCAGTCCACCTACTAGCATACCATAAATTATGCCTAACTGTTGATCCAGAGGAAGGCAAAAAAAACACCAAATTTATGAAGGGGGAACACACTTTCCTTCCTGACCCAAGTGAATGGGAAAATTTCCCTGACCAATCAATACAGTAAACTTGCAAACCTTCCTTGTGTAGAAACTTCTACAGCGTTTATAACTGACCAATGAACCTTGCATAACCAACGTCCACTGGAAGACAGTTTCCATATGCTTTAAGTTCTACAGTGACAAACCCTTTCCCACTCTACTTATGATCCATACAGTAACGTGAACCATTCTGTTTAGGAAAACTAACCAGCTTTTATGAAACGACCATTGAACCTGCCATAACAACGTCCACTGGAAGACAGTCCCATAGCTTACGTTCTCACAGTGACAAAACCCTTCCCCAACTCTACTTATGATCAATACCAGAACTTGTACATTCCATGTTGTAGAAACTCATCCAGACTTGTTATTAAACTGACCAATGAACACTGCCATAACAACGTCCACTGGAAGAAGGACAGGTCCATAGCTTTACCGTTGCACAGTGACAAACCCTTCCCCACTCTACTTTAGTATCAATCCCAGTACTTGTAAAATTCCTGTTTGTAAAACTTCATCCAGCGTTTATTAAACTGAACAATGAACTGCCGTAACAAACGTCCTATGGAAACAGGCATAGCTTACGTGTCTCACAGTGACAAACCCTTTCCCAACTCTAATTTATATCAATCACAGTAACTTGTAACATTCCTGGTTTTTATTGTCGAAAAACTCATCCAGCTTTTTATAAAGGACCAATGAAACCAAAGCCATAAAAACCGGCCACTGGAAGACAGGTCCATACTTTACCGTTCTCCAGTGACAACCCTTCCCAACTCTACTTATGTTATCAATCACCATAACTTGTAACATCCTTGTTTGTAGAAAATATCCCTCTTTTTATAAAGGGACAAATGAAAAGCTCCATAACACGTCCATGGAAGACAGTTCCTAGCTTTACGTTCTCACAGTGACAAACAACCCTTTCCCAACTTAATACTTTATAGATCAATCCCAGAACTTGTAACCATTCCTTGTTTGTAGAAAAACTCATCCTAGCTTTTATTAAACTACCAATGAACGCCATAACAACGTCCATGGAAGACAGGTCCATAGCTTTATGTCTCACAGTGACAAACCCTCCCACTCTACTTATGTATCAATACCCGCGGAGTACTGGAAACATTCCTTGTTTGGAGAAAACTAATCCATGCTTTTTATGTAACCTGACCAAGAAAACTGCCATAACAAAACGTCCACTGGAAGACAGCAGTTCCATAGCTGTACCAGTTCTCACAGGACAAACCTTTCCCAACTCTACTTATATATCAATCCGTAACTTGATAACATTCATTGTTTGTAGAAAATCATCCAGCTTTTTAAAAAACTGACCAATGAAATCCTTGCCATACACAACGTCCACGCGAAGAAAGTTCCATAGCTTTACCGTTCTCACAGTGACAAACCCTTTCCAACCTAATGATATATCAATCCAGTAACTTGAAAATTCCTGTTTGTAGAAACGTCCCAGCTTTTTATTAAAATGACCATGAACCTGCCATAACAACGTCCACTGGAAGACAGCAGTTCCATAGCTACCGTTCCACAGAGGACAACCCTTTCCAACTCGTATACTATTATGTATCAATCCCAGTAACTGTAACATTCCTTGTTGTAGAAAACTCATTCCAGCTTTTAGTAAACTGACAATGAACCTGCCAGAACAAGTCCAATGGAAGACAGAAGACCAGTTCAAGCTCTGACCATATCCACAGTGACAAACCCTTCCCAACTCTACTTCTGAATCAATACCCAGACATTGTTTAACCTTCCTTGTTTGTAGCAAACTCATCCAGCTGTTTATAAACTGACACTGAAACCTGCCATAACAAGGTCCTGGAAGGACCGTTCCATAGCTTACCGTTTCACTAGTGACCAAACCCTTCCCACTCTACGTATAGTATCAATCCCAGTTCCCACGTAACTTGTAACATTGCCTGTTTGTAGAAACTTCATCCAGCTTTTATTAAACTGACAAATGAACCTGCAAACAACGTCCACTGAAGACCGCCATAGCATTTACTGTTCTCACAGTGACAAACCCTTTCCCAACTCTACTTTATGATTCAATTACTCGACCGTTGTAACATTCCTTGGTGGTAGAAACTCATCCAGCTTTTATTAAATGACAAATGACCTGCCATAACAAACGTCCACTGGGAAGACCAGTTCCATAGCTTACCGTTCTCACATGTGACAAACCTTCAAATCTACTGTTATGTATCACACCAGTTAACTTGTAACATTCCTTGTTGGTAGAAACTCATCCAGCTTTTTATTTAAACTGACATGAACATGCCATAACAACCTCCATTGGAAGACAGTTCCATAGCTTACCGTTCTGCACAGTGACAAACCTTTCCCCACTTGAAGCCAACTAGTGAGCAGAAGGCAATCATAGGTGCAGTGCAGTGAAAGTGACATCATATGTGCAGTGCGTAGTACATATATTTGAGAGTGAGTATAAAGAGTGCATGAGAGTCAATATACGCAGTTGCTGTGAGTGACAGCAATCATGTTGGGTGGTCTAGAGCATTTGTATGTTGGTGAGACCCAAAACAGCAACGCATCAACGTATGGCCAGCACAGAAGAGCCAATTCCTCAGTCAGGAGATCAAGCCGTGTACCTGCATCTTAAGGATTAAAGGACATACCTTGAAGATTGTAATGTTAACATATTGGCAAAGGAACGTGCCTGGTCAAGAGAGGGTCAAGGCGGCCATTTATGTGAAAATGAAGAGAGAAACCAAAACCTGAATAGAAATGGAGGGGAGGGGGGTTTGCCACCACTGTTGCCAGTACCAAGATGTTGTTGACACCTTACCCTGGGCAATTTCATAACCATCTTAGCCTCAGAGGTTAAACACCTCATTCATTAGAAGTTTCCCTAATACCGAGGCTATGATATGCTAATTTGGGACATACATACCAACAATTCTGTACATAGTCATTCTGAATGGAGTAAGACAGTTGGAATAAGGAGCGAAAAAATCTCAGAAACTTAACTTCAAGTCCAGTGAATCAAAACTGAAATACAACAGATAATGTTGTTACAGTTTTTACAATTCCAAAGGCCCGTATCGCATTCCCTCTACAAGAGTTGTTGAATGCACTTGCTTTCTTCCTTTACATTTCATTCCTTACATCAGAATTAAACAACATGGGTCCTGACATTTTTTTTGCATTTATTTCCCAGGGGTATAAATTTAGATGTCAAGTGACTTAAAATACCCTTAAAAGCAGTCCACTTCTGTTCAGTATTTTTGCCAGATTATATTTCATCCCAGTTGACATGCTGAAGATCTGGTGGTGATATCTATAAACCCTGGCTCGTTTGGAGATGAAGGTAATGGGAAAACTTAGTGAATAGTGACCATGATATAGTGTCATTTTAATATAAGGGAATATGTGACCATGATATATGTCATTTAAATAGGGAATAGGACCATATATAGTAGGTCCTTAATATAGGAAAAAAAATAGTGACCATGGTATAGTGGTCCATTTATAGGGGATAGTGTTCCATGATATAGTGGCATTTAATATAGGGAATAGTGAACCATGATATAGTGTCATTTTAATATAGGGAAACAGTGACCATGCGTACTAGTGTCATTAATATAGGGAAAGTGATCATGATATAGGTGTCATTTAAATCATAGGGAAAATAGTGACAGATATAGTGTCATTTAAATAAGGAACGTGACCAGTGATATAGTGTCTTAAATATAGGGAATATTTGACCCATGGTATAGTGTCATTTATATAGGAATAGTGATCATGATATAGGGTTCATTTAAATACAGAGGTAAAGGACGCATGATATATGCATTAAGATAGGGACAGTGACCTGAATGGTGTCATATTAAGTATAGGAATAGGACCACATGATATAGGTGTCATTTAATATAGGGAATAGTGACCATGATATAGTGGCCATTAATATGGAATAGTGACCAGTGATATAGTGTCATTTAATATAGGAAATAGTGACCATGGAATATGTCATGTAATATAGGGAGATAGTGATCAGATATAGTGTCAGTTTAATATAGGGAATAGTGACCATGATATAGTGTCATTTAATATTAGGAAATAGTGACCCATGGTTATGTCATTCTTTATATAGGAATAGTGATCATGATTAAGTGTCATTAAATATAGGGAATAGTGATCAAGATTATTTGGGGTGTCATTTATATAGGGAATAGGAACAATGATCAATAGTGTCATTTAATATAGGGAATGTGACCATGCTATAGTGTCAGTATGTGGGAATAGTGACTAGATATGTGCATAATATAGGTAGGACCATGATATAGTGTCATTTGATATAGGGAATAGTGATCGTGTTCATATGACCTACCTCGTCTTAAATGGATAGTATGGAGTAGTCATCATATATAAGTACGCAAATAGTGATGATAATAGTGACCATGATATAGTGTCATTTAATATCGGGAACAAGTGACCGATATAGTGTCATTTAATATGGGAAATAGTGATCATGATTATGTGTCATTAATATAGGGAATAGTGGACAGGGATTATAGTGTCATTTATATAGGGAAAAGTGACCATGATATATAGTGTCTTAATAGTAGACTATATAGTCCTTTAATATAGGGAATAGTGACCATGATATAGTGTCATTTATATAGGGATAGGTGACTCATGTATAGTGCATTATTAATATAGGAGCATATGACTATGTAGCCTTAATCTGATAGTCCAGAAGAGTCATTTAATATAGAAATAGGTGACACATGGGAATAGTGTCATTTAATTATAGGGGATAGTGATTTCATGTATAGAGTCATTTAAATAGGGAATAGTGACCATGATATAGTGTCCATTAATATAGGAAATAGTGACCATGGTATGTTTAGATGTCGATTTAAATAGGGAATAGTGATCATGATATAGTGTCATGTAATATGAAGGAAAATAAGTTATCATGATAATAGTGTCTTTACAATAGGTAATGGACTGAATATAGTGATCCTCAAGATATGACATATAGTGTTCTATTTAATATAGGGAATAGTGACCATGATATAGTGTCAATTTAATAAGGGAATAGGTGCAATGATATAGTGTCATTAATATAGGGAATAAGTGACCATGAGTATAGTGTCATTTAATCTAGGGCGTGCCATATATAGTGATGGGGTCATTGATGAATAGTGACCATAATTGTCATTTAATATAGGGAATAGTGACATGATATAGTGTCATTTATATAGGGATATTGGACCCTCATGAATATAGTGTCATTTTAATATAGGGAATAGTGCCACGATATATGTTCATTAATATAGGGAATAGTGATACATATAGTGTCATTCTAATTAGTGAATAGACATGATAAGTCATTAAGAGGACATATTGCCATTAATAGTGGGCAGTGCAGATATAGTGTCATTTATATGAATGTGAGGATAGTGTTTATAGAATAGTGACCTGATATGGATTATTAGGGAAGTGATTTACAGGTATAATTAGGATAGATCATGATATGGACTCATGTATATAGACGTGATGTTCATTTAATAGAGGGATAGTGACCATGATATAGTGTCATTAATATAGGGAATAGTGACAAGATATAGTGTCATTTAATATAGGATAGTGACCAGAATAGTGTCATTTAATATAGGGAATAGTGAACGCATATATAGATGTCCATTAATGATGAGGGAAAGTGACCATGATACAGTGTCATTAAATATACGGGACAGTGATCATGATATAGTGTCATTTGTAAATAGTGAATCGTGACCATGATATATAGTGTCCTTAGTTAAAGTGCATTATAGGGTTAATAGTGACTAGTGACCATGATATAGTGTCTTATGGAATGAATATATATAGGTGTTTTAAGGTAGCCAGATAAGTGTCATTTAATATAGGGATCAGTGATCATGGGATATAGTGATCATTTAATATAGGGAAAGTGACCATGATATAGTGTCATTTATTAGAATATAGTAGGTAATATGGAATCGGACCATGATATAGTGGTCACTTTAATATAGGAATAGTGATATGATATAGTGTCATTAAGTATATGTGAATAGTGGACACTTATCGTGTCATTTAATGATGATCATATAGGGAAATAGGATATGACCATGATAAGTGTAATTTAATATAGGGAAAAGTGACAATGCATATAGTGCTCATTTAAATATGGGGAAGATGATCATGATATAGTGTTCATTTAATATAGGAATAGTGACCATGAATAGTGTCTTAATTATAGGGAACAGTGATCATGTATAGTGTCATTAATATAGGGAATAGTGACCATGATTAGTGTCATTTAATATAGGGAATAGTGACCATGATATAGGTTCATTTCTATAGGGAATAGTGCCATGATATTCGTGTCATTTAATATAGGGAATAGTGATCATGATATAGGTTCATTTAATATAGGGGAAATAGTGACCATGATATAGTGTCATTTATATAGGACAAGAACAAATTGTTGATCATGAGTATAGTGTTCATTTAATATAGGGAATTAGTGACCATGATATAGTGTCATTAATATAGGGAATAGTGACCATGATATAGTGTCATTTTATAGGGAAAAACAAAAGTGATCATGATATGTGTCATTTAATCTGGAATAGTGACCATGATTAAGTGTCATTTATATAGGGAACAAGGAGTCTCTGATATAGTGTGCATTTCAATAGGGAATAGTGACCATGTATAGTGCCATTAAATATAGGGAAAGTGACCTGATATAGTGTCATTTTAATATGGAATAGTGGACATGATATAGGTTCATAATATAGGGAAGTGATCATGATATAGTGTCAGTTAAATAGGGACATAGTGACAATGATATAGTGTATTTAATATTAGGAATAGTGATCATGAGATATGGTCATTTACAATATAGGGATAGTAAACCGATGATATAGTGTCATTAATAGGGAAGGCCATGATATAGTGTCCATTTAATATGGGATATGACATGATATAGTGTCATTTAAATAGGGAAATCAACCTGATAAGTGCACTTTAATATAGGGGAATAGTGGACGTGATTTATAGTTAGTCATGGCATATAGGGATAGTGACCTAGGACAATGATATAGTGTAATTTAATTATTTATAGGGAATAGTGACCATGTATAGTGTCATTTGACTATGGGAATAGTGACAGATATAGGCATTTAAATAGGGACTAGTGACCATGATTTAGTGTCATTAATATAGGGGATAGTGACCGTGAATAGTGTCATTTAATATAGGGATAGTGACCTGATATAGTGTCATTTAATATTAGGGGAATTAGTGACATGGATATAGTGTCATTTAATTAGGGAATCGTGATCATTGATATGTGATCAGTTAATATAGGGGATAGAACCATGCTATAGTGTCATTTAAGATAGGGAATAGTGGACCATGATATAGGGTCATTTATATAGGGAATGTGACCTGATATAGTGTCATTTTATATAGGGGAATAGTAACCATGATATGTGTCCTTTACTTTTAATATAGGGAATAGTGACCATGATATAGTGTCATAATAAGGGAATAGTGATCATTGATATAGTGTCATTTAATATAGGGAATCGTGACCATATATAGTGCATTTAATATAGGGACTAGTGACCCTGATATAGTGTCATTTAATATAGGGAATAGTGACAAATGATTATAGTGTCATTTATATAGGGAACAGTGGACCCACGATATAGTGTAATTTAATAGTAGGGAATAGTGACCATGATATAGTGTCATTTATAAGGAAACAGTGACCACGATTGAGAGTGTCATTTAATATAGGAAAAATAGTGACCCTGATTAGTGTCATTTAATATAGGGAATAGTGACCATGAGATAGTGTCATTTAATATAGGGAATAGTGACCATGATTATAGTGTCATTTAATATAGGGAATAGTGACCATGATATAGTGTCATGTAAATATAGGGAATAGTGACCATGATATAGTGTCAGTTAATATAGGGAATAGTGACCATGATCTAGTGTCATTTAATATATATGGGAATAGACCACGATATAGTTGTCATTTAAATTATAGGGAATAGTGACCATGATTATAGTGTCCTTTAATATAGGGAAAAGGGACATGATATGTGTCATTTATATAGGAACAGTGACCATGATTATTAGTGTCATTTAATATAGGGAATAGTGACCAGGATTATTATAGTGTAATTTATATAGGGAATAGTGACATAATATACGTGTCATTTACATATAGGGGAATAGGACCATGAGATAGTTGTCATTTAATTGGGCAACAACAGTGACCACGATTAGTGTCCTTTAATATAGGGAACAGTGACCACGATATAGTGCATTAATGATAGGGAACGTGACACCGACTATAGTGTCATTTAATATAGGAATAGGGACCATGATTATAGTGTCATTAATTATAGGGATAGCGGAACATGATATAGTGTCATTAATATAGGGAATAGAACCAGTGATTATTAGTGTCATTATTAAATAGGGCATAGTGACCATGATATGTGTATTTAATATAGGGAATTAGTGATCATGATATGGTCATTTAATAGAGGGAATAGTAACCATGATATAGTGTTCATGTAAATAGGCGCATTAGTGACCATGATATAGTGTCATTAATATAGGGAATAGCGGACCATGATATAGTGTCATTAATATAGGGAAATGCGACCCATGATATGTGTCATTTAATATAGGGAACAGTGACCATGATATAGTGTCATTTATTTAGGAATAGAGACCATGATCTAGTGTCATTTAATATAGGGAAATAGTGGACCATGAGATAGTGTCATTTAATATAGGGAAGTAGTGACCCATGATATAGTGCAGTTAATATAGGTTATAGTGACCATGATATAGTGTCATTTAAGTTAGGGAAAGAGGCCATGAATAGTGTTATTTAAATCGGGAAAATAGTGACCATGATATAGTGTCATTAATATAGGGAATAGGGGACCCATGACTATAGTGTCATTAATATAGGTACTAGTGACCATGATATAGGGTATTTAATTATAGGGAATAGTGCCATGATTATAGTGTCCCCCATTGATATAGGGGAATAGTGACCATGATATAGTGTCATTTAAATAGGGAATAGTGACCATGATATAGTGACATTTATATATAGTGAATAGTGACCATGATATAGTGACATTTAATATAGTGAAATGTGACCATGATATGTGTCATTAATATAGGGAATGGGGACCATGATTATAGTGTAATTTTAATATAGGAAAGGGGACCGTGATATAGTGTCATGTAATATAGGGAATAGTGACCGTGATCTAGTGTCATAATTATAGGGAATAGTGACCATGATATAGTGTCATTTAATATAGGGAATAGTGGGACCATGATTATAGTGTCATTGGACTATAGGGAATAGTGACAATGATATAGTGTAATTAAGATAGGGAAATAGGTGAACGTGATAGTGCATTTAATATAGGGAATAGTGACCACGATATAGTACATTTAATATAGGGAATAGGACCTGATATAGTGTCATTTAATATAGGGAATAGTGACAAGGATATAGTGCCATTTAATTTAGGGAAATAGTGACCATGAGATCAGTGTCAAATTTTTTTTAAAATATTAGGTAATAGTGACCATGATTATAGTGTAATTTACTATAGGGAATAGTGACATGATCTAGAGTGTTATTTAATTAGGGAGGGAACAGTGGACCATGATATAGAGTCTTTAATATAGGGATAGTGACCATGGTATGTTGGCCATTTTAATTATAGGGAATAGGGATCGTGATATAGTGTCTTAATATAGGGAATAGTGGACCTGATTAGTGTCATTAATATAGGGAATAGTGACCATGATATAGTGTCATTTAAATAGGAATAGTGAACCCATGATTATAGTGTCATTTAATATAGGGATAATGACCATGATATAGTACATTTAATATAGTGAAATAGGCCATGATATAGTGACATTGAATATAGTGAATAGTGACCATGATATGTGTCATTTAATATAGGGAATAATAGTGACCATGACTAGTGTAATTTAATATAGGGAATAGTGACAGTGTGATATAGTGTCATTAATATAGGCGAATAGTGACATGATATGTGTATTTAATATAGGGAATAGTGACATGATATTAGTGTAATTTAATTATAGGGAATAGTGACATGATATAGTGTCATTTAATATAGAGAAGAGGATCAGATATCGTGTATTATTATATAGGGAATAATGATCGTGATATAGTGGACATCCTTAAGGTTGGAAGAAAAGAAAGAAGTTATTTCAGGTTAGGAAAAGTTTCTTTACAGTGAGACGGGTGACACGTGGTGGGAACTTCTTACAGCAGATGTGGAATGGCAAGTTCATGAATTAAAAGTTTAAAAAGGCCTGATACGTTTCATAAAAAATAAATAAATTGAGAATTACTGGTGTATTAATACCTATACTGTAGTTTCTGCTGGTACAGGATACATTAATAGTCAGATTACTGGTATTAATACATATACTTGTAGTAGATGGGTTTCGGTACAGGGATACTATATTATATTGAGAAATTAATTGATTATTACATTATACTTAGTTCTGGTTGGTACAGGGAACTATATAATATGAGAGAAGTACTGGTATTATACATTATACTGTCGTTCTGGTTGGTACGGGGGATACTATATAATATTGAGAATTATGGTATTAATACATATACTGTAGTTTCTGGTTGGTACGGGGATACTATATAATATTGAGAATATTGGTATAATCATATACTGTTAGTTCAGGTTGGGTAAGGGGGATACTATTAATTGAGATACTGGTATTAATACTATACTGTAGTTCTGGTTGGTACGGGAGAGCCCTATATAATATTGAGAAGTATTGGTATAATACAGATACTGTAGTTCTGGTTGGTACGGGGATACTATTATAATATTGAGAATTACTGGTATTACTTACATATACTGTAGTTCTGGTTGGTACAGGGATACTATACAATATTGAGAATTATTGGTATTAATATATATACTGTAGTTCTGGTTGGTATGGGGATACTTTCTGTTTGCCATTGGGAGTCAGGAAGGAATTCCCCTCTCTCTAGCTGTTTTTTTTTTTTTTATCTTGCCCTTCCTCTGGACAAATCTGTGGGTATAAAATTAGAAACTAGATTTGACTATGTCTTTATATTTCAGGACATTATGGTAGGGTATAAAGGTGGGAACTAGATGGACGTATGTCTTTATACAACTTCCAAACTTGTTTACTATGTAACTAGTATGCAGACATTAGGGGTAGGTAATAAAAGGTTGGACTACTAGATGGAGTGGTCTTTATTTAAACCTCCATACTATGTTAAATATGTAAACTGTTATACAGACATTATGGGTAGGGTATAAAGGTCGGAATAGATGACGTATGTCATTTATACAACCTCAATATATTGTTACTATGAACTGTGATACAGACATTATGGGTAGGGTAATAAAGGTTGGACTAGTTATGGACGTATGTCTTATACAACCTCCATACTACTTACTAGTAACTGTTATACAGACATTATGGTAGGGTGATAAAGGTTCGGACTAGATCGACGCTGTCTTTATACAACCTCCAATACTATGGTACTGGGTAACTGTTATACAGACAGATGGGTCGGGTATAAAGGTTGGAACTAGATGGACGTGGTCTTTATACAACTCAAATATTGTATGTTACTATTAACTGTATACAGACATTACGGTAGGGTAAATGTTGGACTAGTATGGACGTATGGTTTATATAACCTCCAATACTATGTTACTATGTAAACTGTTCTACAGACATATGGGTTAGGGTATAAAGTCGGACTAGATGGACGTAGTCTTTATATAAACCTCCAATATTATGTGACTATGTAAACTGTTATACAGACATATGGGTAGGGTTATAAGGTCGGAAAACTAGGATTGGACGGATGTCTTTATACAACCTCCAAATACTATGGTTTATGTGTAACTGTTATACAGACATTAGGGGTAGGTATTAAAGTGGAACTAGATAGGAACCGTATGTCTTATACAACCTCCAATAACGATGTTACTGGTGTAAACTGTTATACAGACAATTATGGGTAGGGTATAAAGGTTGGACTAGGATGGACGTATGTCTTTATACAACCTCCAATTACTATGGTACTGTGTAAACTGTTATTACGAAAGTAGGGTCGGGTATAAGGTCGGGACTAGAGGAAGTATTATGTCTTTATACAACCTCCAATATGTTACTGTGTAACTGTTATAACCGGAAATTAGGGGTAGGGGTATTAAAGGTTGGACTCGATGTCCGTATGGTCTATACAACCTCCAATACTATACTATGTAACGGTTATACAGACAATGATGGTAGGTATAAAGGTTGGACTAGATGGCCGTATGATGTCTTTAGACAACCCTCCAATACTATTTACTATGTAACTGTTATACAGACATTTATGGATAGGGGTATAAAAGGTTGGACTACAGTGACGTATGGTCTTATATCAACCTCCCAAATTGTTTTTTTTTTTAAAACTTTTTTTAGTGGGGGTTACATGTAAATGTTATACAGACATTATGGTAGGGTATAAGGTTGGGGACTAGATGGAGTATGTCTTTATACAACCTCCAATTTACTATGTTATATGTACTGTGATACAGACATATGGGTAGGGTATAAAGGTTTGTTGGACTAGAACGGACGTTATGTCTTTATAAAACCTCCAATACTATGTTACTATGTAACTGTATTTATACAGACATTTATAGGTAGGGTATAAAGGTTGGATAGAGGACGTATTGTCTTTATTCAACTCCATATATGTACTATGTTTACTGGTATCAGACATTATGGGTAGGGTATAAAAGGTTGGACCGACGGACGTAGGCTTTATCACACCATCTCAAATACTATGTTACTAGAACCTAGTATACAGACATTATGGTAGGGTATAAAGGTTGGACTACTAGCTGGGACGGATGTCTTGATACAAACCCCAATACTTGTTACTATGTAAAGTTATACAGGACATTATGGGTAGGGTATATAAAAGTGGGACTAGCTGGACCTATGTCTTTATACAACCTCAATACTATGTTACTATGTAACGTTATTACAGACATTAGGTAGGGTTAAAGGTTGGACTAGAGGACGTATGTCTTTATACAACCTCCAATTACTATGTTACTATGTAACTGTTATACAGGAAATGATGGGTAGGGGAAAAGGTTGGAACAGATGGACGTATGTCTTTATACAACACCAATACTAGTTACTATGAAACTGTTATACAGACATTATGAGGTAGGGTACAAGGTTGAATAGATGGAAGTATGTCTTTATACAAACCTCCAATACTATGTTACTATGTAAATGTTATACAGACATTATGGGTAGGGTATAAAGGTTGAACTAGATGGACCATGTCTTTTATACAACCTCCAATACTATGTTACTATGTAACGTATACAGACATTATGGGTAGGGTATAAAGGTTGGACTAGCTGGCCGTATGGCTTTATAAAACCTCCCAATACTCTGTACTATGTAAACTGTATAAGCATTATGGGTAGGGTATAAAGTTGGACTAGATTTGGACCTATGTCTTTATAAAACACCTCCACTACTTGTTACTAGGTAACTGTTATACCGACATTATGGGTAGGGTATAAAGGTGGACTAGATGGCCTATGTCTTTATACAACCTCCAATACTATGGTACTATGTAACTGTTATACAGACATTATGGGTTTGGGTATAAAAGGTTGTGAACTAGATGGACTATGTCTTTATACAACCCCAATACTATGTTCCTATGTAATGTTATACAGAATTATGGGTAGGGTATAAAGGTGGACTAGATGGAGTATGTCTTATACAAAAACCTCCAATACTATTGTTAATATGTAACTGGTTATACAGACATTATGGGTAGGGTATAAAAGTGGACTAGATGGAACCTATGTGTCTTTATACAACCTCCAATACTATTGTACTATGTAACTGTTATACAGACATTATGGGGAGGGTCAAAGGTTGGACTAGATGGAGTATGTCTTTATCAACCTCCAATACATGTTACTATTGTAAACTGTTATAAGACATTTGGGCTTTAGGGTATAAGTTGGACAGATGGCCTAGTCTTTACTACAAACCTCCAATACTATGTTATATGTACTGTTATCCAGACATTATGGGTGACCGTATAAAGGTTGGAACTAGATGGACGTTATGTCTTATACAACCTCAATACTATGTTACTCTAGTGTAATGTTATACAGACATTATGGGTCTGGGTATATTAAAGGTCGGACTAGATAGGACGGATGTCTTTAATACAACCTCCAGACTCTGTTTACTGGTAAACGTTATACAGACAATGGTGGGTTATAAAGGTTGGACTAGATGGAGTCTTGTCTCTTACACCTCCAATATTATCGGTCTATGTAAACTGTTTTATACAGACATTACGGGTTAGGGTATAAAATGTTGGACTAGATGGACGTATGTCTTTATGATAACCTCCAATACTATGTTACTATGTAAACGTTAACAGACATTATGGGTAGGGTATAAAGGTTCGACTAGATGACGTATGTCTTTTATATAACCTCCAATAATTATGTTACATGTAACTGTTATACAGACATTAGGGTAGGATTAAAGGCGGACTAGATGGAGTATGTCTTTATACAACCTCATTTACTATGTACTGTGTAACTGTTATACAGGACAGTAGGGTAGGGTATTATTAAAGGTCGGACCTAGAGGACGTATGTCTTAACAACCTCCAATACTAGGTAATGTTGTACTGTTTAAGACAGTAGGGATAGGGTAGAAAGGGGTGGACTATGATGGACGTAGTGTCTTTATAAAACCTCCAATACTATGTACTGTGTAACTGTATACAGACATTATGGGTGGGTATACAGGTCGGACTCGATGGACTATGTCTTTATACAACCTCCATACTATGTTACGGTAACTGTTATACAGACATATGGGTAGGTAGGGTATAAAGGGTTGGACGAGATGGCCTTATCTTGGCTTTATACAACCTCCAAAATACTATGTTACTATGTAACTTGTGATACAGGACATATGGTAGGGTATAAGGGTTGGACGAGATGGCCGTATTGTCTTTATACAACCTCCAATACTATGGTTAATATGTAACTGTTATACAGGACATTATGGGTATAGGGTGGTTATAAAGGTTGGACTAAGATGGACGTAGTCTTTATAAACTCCAATATATGTACTATGTAAATGTTATACGACATTATGGGTAGGGTATAAAGGGTTGACTAGATGGACGTACGTAGGTCTTTATATAACCTCCAAACTATGTTCTTATGTAAATGTTATACAGACATTATGGGTAGGGTATAAGGTTGGACTGACGGAACGTATGTTCTTATTATTACAACCTCCATTACTATGTTACTATGTAACTGTTATAAAAAACAGAATTAGAGGTAGGGTATAAAGGGTTGACAGATGGACGTATGTCTTTATACAACCTCCAAATCTATGTTACTATGTAAAATGTTATACAGACATTATGGGTAGGGTATAAAAGTTGCGACTAGATGGACATATGTCTTATACAACATCCATTATATGTTACTATGTAATGTTATACAGAAATTAGGGTTAGGGTATAAAGGTTGGACTAGATCGACGTATGTCTTTATACAACCCTCCAATACTATGTTACTATGTAACTGTTATACAGACATAATGGGTAGGGTATAAAGGTTGGACTCGATGGACGTATGTTTTTATACAACTCCAATACGATGTTACTATGTAACTGTTATACAGACATAGGGTAGGGTCATAAAGGTTGGACTCGAGGACGTATGTCTTTATACAAACCTTCCAATATATTACTAAGTAACTGTTATACAGACATAGGGGTAGGGTATAAAGGTTGAACTAGATGGACTATGGTCTTTATACACACAACCTCCAATACTATGTTACTAGGGAACGTTATCAGAATTAGGTTCGGGTTATGAAGGTTGGACTAGATGGACGATGTCTTTATACAACCTCCAATACTATTGTACTTATGAACTGTTATACAGACATTATGGGTAGGGTTAAACGTTGGGACTAGATGGACCTATGTCTTATACAACCTCCCAATACTTGTACTAATGTAACTGTTATACCAGACAATTATGGGGTAGGTATAAAGGTTGGATAGATGTGACCTATTCTTTATACACCTCCATACTATGTACTATGTAACTTTATACAGGACATTATGGGTAGGGTATAAAGGTTGACCTAGATGGGACCTATGTCTTTATACAACCTCCAATACGATGTTTACTTGTAACGTTATACAACATTATGGGTAGGGTATAAAGGTGGGATAGATGGACGTATGTTCTTTATACAACCTCCAATACTATGTTACTATGTAACTGTTATACTTTAGACATTATGGGAGGGTAATAAGTTGGGACTAGATGGCACCTATGTCTTTATACAACCTCCAATACATGTACTATGTAACTGTTATACAGACATTATGGTAGTAGGGTATAAAGTTGTGGATTAGATGGCCGTATGTCTTTATAAACCTCCAATACTATGTTTACTAGTAACTGTATACAGACATATGGGTAGGAGTATAAAAGTGGACTAGATGGACCTATGCTTTATACAACCTCCAATACTATGTTACTATTGTAACTGTTATAAGACATTATGGGTAGGGTATAAAGGTTGGAATAGATGGACGGATGTATTTATACAACCTCAATACTTATGTTACGATGTAACTGTTATACAGACATTATGGGTAGGGTAGATAAAGGTTGTGAATAGGATGGACGGATTCTTTATACCACCTCCAATACTATGTTACTATGGAAACGTTATACAGACATTATGGGTAGGGTATAAAGGGGGACTAGATGGACGTATGTCTTTAGACAAACCTCCAATACTATGTTACTATTAACTGTTATATAGACTTATGGGAGGGTATAAAGGTTGACTAGAGGAGATGTCTTTATACAACCTCAAAATATGTTTACTAGGGTTACCTGTTATACAGACATTATGGGTAGGATATAAAAGGTTGGATGAGAGGACGTATTGTCTTTATACAACCTCCCAATACTATGTTACTATGTAACTGTTATACAGACATATGGGTAGGGTATAAAGGTTGGACTAGACGGACGTTGTCTTTATACAACCTCCAATACTATGTTACTATGTAACTGTATACAGACATTATGGGTAGGGAGAAGGTGGGACTAGATGGAAATATGTCTTATACAACCTCAATCCAATACTATGTTACTATGTAACTGTTATACAGACATTATGGAGGGTATAAAGGTTTGACTAGATGGGACGTATGGTTCTTTATACAACCTCCAAGCTATGTTACTAGTAAACTGTTTATACAGACATTATGGTAGGGTATTAAAGGTGACTAGATAAGTATGTTCTTATACAAAACCTCCATACTATGTTACTATGTAACTGGTATACAGGACATTATGGGTAGGTAAAAGGTTGGACTAGATGGACGTAGTCTTATACAAAAACCTCAACTATGTTACTATGTAACTGTTATAAGACCTTATACTGGTCGGGTATAAAGGTTGGAATAATGGACGATGTATTTATACAACTCCAATACTAGGTTACTATGTAATGTTATACACGACAGTATGGGTAGGGTATATAAAGCGTTGACTAGATGACGTATGTCTTTATACAACCTCAATACTATGTTTACTGTGTAATGTTTATACAGACCAGTATGGGTAGGGTATAAAGGTTGGACTAGATGGAAGTATGTCTTTATACAACCTCCATACTATGTTACTATTGTAACCCCCCCCAGTTTTATACAGACATTATGGGTGGGTATATAAGGGTGGATCTAGATGGACGATGTCTTTATACAACCTCCAATACTATGTTACTATAGGAACTTTATAAGACATTTGGGTAGGGTTATAAAGGTTGGATGGATGACAAATGTCTTTATACAATCCAATACTATGTTACTATGTAACCGTAGACAGACATTATGGGTAGGGTATAAAGGGTGGACTCTAGATGGACGTAGTCGTATACAACCTCCAATACTATGTTACTATGTAAAATTGTTATACAGACATTAGGGTAGGGTTGGTATAAAGTGACAGATGGGAAGTATGTCTTATACAACCTCCAATACCTATGTTTACTAGTGTAAACTGTTATACAGACATTATGGGTAGGGTGATAAAGGGGTGATAAGATGGACGTATGCTGTATAGAACATCAAACTATGTACTATGTAAATGTTATACAGAATTATGGTAGGGTATTATTAAAAGGTGGACTAGAGGGACGGTATGTCTGTACTACCTCAATACTAGCTTACTATGTAACTGTTATACAGACATTATGGGTAGGGTATAAAGGTTGGACCAGATGGAGTATGGCTGTATTGATATAACATCCAATACTATGTTACTATGTAATGATACAGACATTTATGGGTAGGGTATTAAAGGTTGGACTAGATGGACGTATGTTTATACAACATCCAAGTACTATGTTTCTATGGAAATGTTATACAGACATGATGGGTAGTAAAAGGTGGACTAGATGGTGATGTATGTCTGTCTACAAACCTCCAATACTATGTATGTAACCTGTTATTACAGACATGTATGGGTCTAGGGGATAGAGGTTGGATAGATGGACGTATTTGTCTTTTATACACATCCAATACTATGTACTATGTAACCTGTTATACAGACATTATGGTAGGGTATAAAGCGTTGGACTAGATGGACGTATGTTTTATACACCTACAATACTTTTTACTGTGTAACTGTTTATACAGACATTAGGGGAGGGTATAAAGGGGACTAGATGGACCTTATGTCTTTATTCAACGGAATTACGATGTCTTTTCTCCATACACCTTAATAGTTAATATTCAGTTCCAGTTTTATGCGTACCTTTCTTCTCCTCTTCCCTCTTGAACCTTCATTAATCGGTCTCCATTCCTTGGGTAGCTTATCCTTTTTTCCTTCGCCACGTCACTGTGACAGATGTTGGGGGTGTGGTTGTAACTCAGCGGAAGGTGACAGGAGGATTCCCCATTTTACACAGTTCATCCCGGATTTTTTAATGAGAATTGCTGGAGTTTCAACTGCATCATCGTAGATTTCAGAGTCGGTTTAGGTGGGGTAACAAAAGCAAAAGAAGTCATTTTCAGTTTAATATTCCAGCTAATGCTTCTCACGGAAACGATATGTGTTAAGAGGCAAAAGGAATTACAGGTGTGAAGACCTGGTCGTGGGGGTACTGGTTGGGGAATGCTGACTATCAGCCAGGTGGAGGACTGAACTATGTCTACACTGATCAGTTTACAAGGTGGAACTAGTGAGTTAGAAATTGCGGGTTGTTCAGATTTAAGGAGCTTTGCAAATTCACCAAAACAGGCCTTAGGATTTCTAGTTGCACTATTGGGTTGAAACTCAAAAATTCAATTAGATCAACGGGACTTGAGTTTAGTTTTGAAGACGTTTCGATAGTAATCCGACTGGATTCTAATTAGAATGACTGTACAAGATTCTGTGCAATGTCATCCCACTGTCGCAGGGGTCTCTGAGAAAATAAACAAGAATTTCAATAAACCACGTATCCCCGGTCGGCTTTAAACCGAACAACACAATGAGGCAGCAATCAGACATTGGTACACCCGAAAGAACCCAATACCAAAACACAGGTAACTGACATCATATACGCAGTGCAGTGTGAAATCATATAGCAGTGCAGAGTGACATCATATACGCAGTGCAGTGCAGTGAAGATGCTCTGATTTGTATGTGGGGGAGACCAAACAGCAACTGAATCACGTATGCCCAGCCACAGAAGAGCCAATTCTCGGGTCAGGCTTCAGCCGTGTACCTGCATCGTAAGGATTAAAGGACATACTTTGAGATGTACTGTAACATACTGGCGAAGGAAGTGACTGGTTCAAGGAGAGGTGGTTAAGGAGGCCAGTTAGGTGAAAAAAAGAAACCAAGCCTAAATAGGAGGTGGGGGGGTTCGGACGAACACCAAATGTCTGCCATGTACCAATGCGTTTTAACACTTACTCTGGGGTTTCCTATAACACCTCTTAAGCCTATCTAATCACACCCTAACACATGGCTGTGATATGCTAATGGGATTTTCTCCAGGGTAAATAATTGCCCCAGATTCTTAAAGTCATTCTGCATTGAGAAAGCCAGTCGGAGGACTAGTGAAACGTCTTCAACAAACTAAACTTCAAGTCCAAGTTCACTATAATTGGAATACAACAGGATATCACATAGAAAAGATATCAAATGCACATTCCTAGGCCCCAGACAATCATTATCTGCCACTGCATACCATTATAAACATAGAAAAAGATAAGCAATGCACATCCTGGGCCCCATACAATAATATCTGCACCACTGACATACTTATAAACATAAGAAAGATAATTCAATGCACATTTCCTAGGCCCCATACCAATATCATATCATGCCACACCTGACAACTTTATAAACATAGAAAGATAACAATGACACTTCCTAGGCACCCCATACAAATCATTATCGCACCACTGGCATACATTATAAAACATAGAAAGATAATCCAATGCACATTCATGGGCCCCATACAAATCACATTATTGCACACTGGCATAACATTATAAACATAAGAAAAGACAATCAATGCAATTCCCTGGGGCCCCAACAATATCATATATCTGCACACTGATAATTATCTAAACATAGAAAAGACAATCAATGCCCACATTACTAGGCCCCATAAATATCATATTATCTGTATATACAGTATATCTTATAATATAAACATAAGAAAAGATAACAATGCACATTTCAGGGCCCCATACAAATCACATTATCGGCACACTGGCATTACATTATAAACATAGAAAAGATAATCCCAATGCACTTCTGGGCCCCATACAATATCATATCTGCACATGGCATACATTATAAACATAGAAAAGATCATCAATGCACAATTCCTGGGCCCCAATACAATATCATATTATCTGACACTGGCCATACAGTATAAACATAGAAAAGATAATCAAGGCACAGTCCTAGGCCTCCTACAATATCAATATTACTGCACACTGGACATACATTATTAAACTAGGAAAGAGAATTCAATGCACATTCCTAGGGCCCCATACGAGTAGTCATATATTGCACACGGCTACATAAACATAGAAAA
Source organism: Hymenochirus boettgeri (assembly GCA_019447015.1). NCBI lineage: Eukaryota > Metazoa > Chordata > Amphibia > Anura > Pipidae > Hymenochirus > Hymenochirus boettgeri. Next base: position 26,208 of record JAACNH010001083.1, on the reverse strand, counting down.
GATATCTAATTGCACATTCCTGGGGGCCCCATACCAATAGCATATTATAGCACACTGGCATACATTATAAAACATAGAACAGATAATCAATGCACATTCCTGGGCCCCATTTACAATATCATATCTGCACACTGGCATTACATTATAAACATAGAGAAAGATAATCAATGAAATTCCGGGGCCCCATACAATATAATATTATACTGCACACTGGAATAATTATAAAAATAGAAAGAAAAGATAATCAATGCACATTCCTGGGGCCCCATACAATATCATATTATCTGTATATACAGTATATCTATAGATATATATATATATATAAACTAGAAAAGAGACTCACATGCACATTCCTAGGCCCCATTACAATATCATATCATCTGCACACGGGCATTAACTTATAAACATAGAAAAAAGATAATCAATGCACTCCTGGGCCCCATTACAAATCATATTATCGCACACTGTCATTACATTATAAACATAGAGAAAAGATAATCAATGCACATTCCTGGGCCCCATCACAATATCATTATGATTGCACCCACTGGCATACATTATAAACATAGAAAAGATAATCAATGCCATTACTAGGCCCCATACAATAATCAATTATCTGCACACTGGCATACATTATACATAGAAAAGATAATCTAACTGCCATTCCTAGGCCCATACAATATCATATATCTGCCCATGGACATACATATAAACATAGAAAAGATATCAATGCCCACATTCTAGCCCCATACAATATCATATTATCTGCCACACTGGCATACATTATAACAAAGGGTTTTTAGTATACATTACTGTGAGCACATGACTGAAAAGCCTTCCAACACGTCAAGGTAACCCCAGTCTGAAGGTCCAAACTCTAACCTTTATATTCAATTACCATCAGCAAACTTTTGCATTTCTCATTCTTACACATGATCCATATAACAGCTCTCATCCCCCCCCCCCCTTTGGGCTTTTTGTTTTAAAAGGGGGAAGAGGTCATCCAGTGCTTATACTAACGGCATAGGACCCCCATAAAAGGGCATGTGGGGGTGCTCATTACCCAAATGCGAGGGCTGACAGGCACCTCCCATCATTTAGTGGGTGCTACATGAAGTGACTAAGACAGTGGCACTTCCACTAAAGTGTTGTGACTTAAGCCTAATTAGAGTGCTTTCCACAAAATCTTGTATGTCTGTATTGAATATACTCACCATACAATGTTCCCGAAGATGGTGCCTCAGTGCATTCCGTTTTACCCTGGGACACTGCAAGGAGTGGCTATTTCTCAATGGGATTGCCACTGGTCTTGTCATACTTAAGGACCACACTGATAAGGCTGTGAGCTCTTCAGACAAGGGAATGCAGTGTGAATTCAATTTAAAGGGCAGGGTCCCAGATAAAAAACACCTATTATTTATTCCCCCAAACCTTATCATTATTTTCAACACTTCATTAGCCTCGCAGTCGCTGAATGAAGCAAACGATACTCACCTTCCCCTGACACAAAAAATACCTCAAACAGATGATGGCTTCTTATGAAATGACGGTGATTGATGTCACGGCCAAGTTTCAGACTCTGCATACCAGCTAGCACATGTGTAAAAAGCTCTCTGAGCTATTAAACAGTCATTGAGGGGATTCATGGGCATTAGTGTGTCGGAGGGAAAAAGGTTTATAAGAAATATGAGCTTAGGGACCGGAGGGAGAGATTGTTTTCTGGGGCGGACAAAGACCACACTCTGACAGGGTGGTGACCTACCGATTAAGTCGCATTGCTCTCTCCAGAACCTCGAACAGTGCTCCTGGAACAGATCCAGGTCTCCGTAACGATGTTCTCAAGTTTTGCGGATTATATCGAATGTTAGGGGAGGCCGTTTGGGGGAAATTTGGGATCGACGGCCAGGACTTTCCGCCAAAGAGTCGCTTTGTTAACATCTCCCCTTCCATAGTCATGGGACTCACATGGACACGAAACAGGTTGTGGATAAGTTCTTGGTAAGCTAGTCAGGGTGACGTCGGGACGTGGGAATCCTATCGCCCTCGATGTCATGAGGGTTTCCAGCAGACAGAACCTGTGCAGGACAGTGCATTCTTGTAGATGAGGAATCGGGATCATTGTAGGTGCAGGCATGTGGAACATGGTTGACATAGTCCTCACACATGGACATCAAGGTCTTGGTACTGGTGGAATGATGTGGCTTCGAATCCCTTCCATGTCTATTGGATGTGATAGTCAAGTAGTAGTCGGAAGTTCCGATCGAGACGGCAGGCGGAGGAGGAGGCGCGCTGGATACGTAGCTCCCACGGGATCCGTTGTAGTTCTTTACGGTCGTAAACTTCATTCAGCTTTGTGTTGCATTGACTCATTGTATTTGGACCTTTTAGGGGAGACGCCCCTCTTCCTACCTGACAATTAAAAAAGAATGAGATTTCAGCAAGAATACTAGGAGGAAGCCTTAGAGGACCAATCACCAAGCTAATAGTCTACAGGGACTAGCAGAGTCCATTTCCTTATTCATTCCAAATTCATATTCCAGTGTCCCCAAGAGTTTCCGGAAGGCCTCCAACCCTCTGCACACAGACCCCCAACACAGCCACAGATACGGTCAGCCAGACTAGCCACACTAACCAATGGCTCTTCGCTCCCAGACTGGTTGCTCTCCTCCTCTGTTCCCAAAATCCCTCTTACTTAGGCAGTTTGTGCGATGAGCGGCCCATGTCTCATCACGGATAAGGATCCCAGCTCTTTTATCTCTCTGAGAAATCTTTTCAAGGGACGTGGGCACATTATAGAACTGTAGGAAGTGCACCATTAACCGTTTTAAGCCGAGACATTATTATTCGGATATTCACACCAGCTGCATGTGCGTCTTATGTCGCCCAGATGCACATAACTGGAACCCTCCAGGACAATCACGGGTAATTCAATTAACTTCTTCTTTGTTAAAAATGCTGCCTCAACCATCGAATTTTTGCTTTCAAATGTTAAATAAGATTGATTGGTTGGGGTAAAAAAAAAAATGGACCGCCATTATTAAAAATAAGACCTTTATTACACCCCCCCGGAAGTTACACGTGGATTTACCATAGGGACAACACCTTACAAACTACAGAAAAGAAAGACCCACGTAATGCACACAGACGCATAGGGCCACTACACGCCGGGACTTCTTCCAGATGCGCACTTTACATGCAAGGATCTGACTGAGATTCCCCCTCGTTTATAGTGCATGGCGTTACGAAAACATCAGCTTCATGTCATCAATAATGGCGTCATCAGTGGGTATTTGTCCGTTACGATGTTTTGTTCGATGGGCGGGTTTAGGTCCATGGGCTCAGATATAAATTTGTAATCTGGATAGTCCTTTTGGAAGGTTGATTTTGAAATGTTGAACAGGTCACACAATCTCCGTTCCAAGAAAGGTTCCCGGGTCTCCAGAACGCGTTAAATAAAATCTTCATCCGACGGTTTCATTAGTTCTTATTACTGTGGAATGGAAAAAGGGGAAAGAAAAGGGAAAGAAAGTCAGAAACCAAAACACCCTGAACACACCTAAGTTTACCGAAATTGAAACTAAAACTATAGGGGACAATAACCCTGGACTCCTGCTATCATTATGGTATGAAGGACTTAACTATGACAAACAGTGTGTTCCCGGCCTGTGCTAGGGTTGGACATGTGGTGGATGGTGTAGACAGATACGGTGGGAGTGCCCCGGCGGGTTCGTTGGTTCACATTGGTGCCAATGGACAATCAACCAGTAGAGTGGAGGTGAGGTCCTAACCTGATTTCCGAGGAATTAGGGGGCCAAGTTAATAAAGGACATACAGGTAGTGATTCAGGAAATACTACCGAAGCCACGTGCGACGCTGGGAGGCAACGGGAAGCTCAGGAGTATAAAGGCATGGCTAAGAGGGTGTTGTAGGGAGATGGGGTTTGGTTATAGAGAAATGGGCTGACTGTGGCGCTACGGGCTTTAGTAGGAGGACAGATGCACCTTCAATGGTTGAGGTGCAGCTGGGGAGAAGTGGCTAGGGGGGTGGAGGAGGATTTTAAACTAGGAATGGGGGGGAGGAAACGTTGGACTACACAGGGGGTGGTAGATAGGGAATAGGGAATCAGGGGGCTATTAACACAACGGAGGGAGGAGAAGGGGAGGGTATATTGGACTACACTGGGGGTAGGGTAGATAGGGAGATTAGGGATCAGGGGTTAATAAGATGAAAGGTGGGTGGGAATGGAAATGGGTGAGTATTAGAGGGGGGGATATAAGGAGGCATGTATATACAATTATGAAGTAAATGAATGATAATCTAAATGTATGTTTACAAATTGCCAAGAAGCTGTGCGGAAAAACTGGGGAACTAGAAACGAATAGTTTAAAGGAAAGGTATGATGTAATTGTTATGCATAGAACATGGCTAATGATCACAAGAACTCAACGTAAATATTAAAGGATACTCCTATTAATACATGGACAGAATTAATAAGAAAGGAGGGAGAGGATGTATGTATGTAAAAGAATTGAAGCCCAAATTTAAAGATGAGGTAGGAGGGGGTACTGGTATAGACAATAAGATAGAAAACAAGATGGTACAGGAAGCAAGGGTGGTAAGTTAATTGTGGTGTGAGAGTAAGGGGAACTGCCAGAATCTCAAAAGGTATCAAGTCTTAAAGGGGGAACGTGGTATCCAACACAAGTTGAGTTTAATGAAAAAAAGCCAGTTTCCTACCATTATTAAAAAAGCTATCAACCACCTATCTAGTGCTCCACAACAGCCCAAGATATAAAGAAATGAATGACAGAAAGTTAATGGGGGGAGGTGACATGTGACATCCTGAGGTCTCCCCTGCACAGTGCTGCCGGCGAGCACCCAGCCTCAGACTCCCTCAGTGTTTGAGGGAGACAGGAAGTCCCTCCTCCTCTCTGCTGTGTGAAGAACTGCAGCTGCAGAGAAGGTAAGGTACAGACCTTTCTCTCTCCACTATTGTGAAAAAAGCTTTTTCAGAGTTATTCACCTCTGCCTGAAAGGGGGGGGGTAGAGGGTGTCAGAGTGGCCACAGCATCTGTGAGCGGGTGGGGTCTTAGGCACTGCAAGTGGGCAGGGCCACGGCAACCCATGAGTGGGCGGGGCCACGGGACACACGATAGTGGTCATTAAATAGGGGGACTAGTGACCAGTGGATTTAGTGTCATTTATATAGGGACAGGACCATGATGATAGTGTCATTTAATATAAGGGACTAGTGACCATGATATAGTGTCATTTAATATAGGGGACTAGTGACCATGATATAGTTGTCATTTAATATAGGGACTCGTGATCATGATTAGTGGCAATTAATATAGGGACAGTGTATCATGATATAGTGTCATTTAATATGGGAATACTAGTGACCATGAATAGTGTCCTTTAATTATAGGGGACTAGTGACCCTGATATAGTGTCAATTTAATATAGGGACTAGTGGACCATGATTATAGTGCATTTAATAGAGGCCTAGTGACCATGAGATAGGGTTCATTTAATTATAGGGACTAGTGACCATGATATAGTGTCATTTAATATAGGGCTAGTGACCTGCTAAGTGTCATGTAATATAGGGACTAGTGATCATGATATAGTCGTCATTTATATAGGGACTAGTGATCCTGATATAGTGTCTTTTTATAGGGGAAAGTGACCATGATAGCGTGTCCTTTAATATAGGGAATAGTGACCATGATATAGTGTCATTAATGTAGGGAAATAGTGACCATGTATGTGTCATTTATATAGGGAATAGTGACCGATATAGTGTCAGTTAATACGGAATAGTGCCGTGAATAGTGTCATTTAATATGGGAATAGTGTGATCGTGCTATAGTGTCATTTAATAAGGGAATAGTGGACAATGATTAGTGTCATTTAATATAGGGAATAGTGACATGATATAGGTCATTTAATATAGGGAATAGTGATCATGATTATAGTGTCATTAATATAGGGAATCGTGACCATGATATAGTGTCATTATATAGGGAATAGTGAACACGATATAGTGTCATTTAATATAGAGGAAATAGTGACCCCATGATTATAGTGTCATTTAATATAGGGAATGTGACCATGATATAAGTGTCATTTAAATATAGGGATGAGTGACCATGATATAGTGTCATTTAATATAGTTAATCTAGTGACCATGGATATAGTGTCATTAATATAGGGCATAGTGACATATATAGTGTCATTTAATATAGGGCACTAGTGACCATGATATAGTGTCATTTACTATAGGGAATAGTGACCTGGATATAGGTCATTTAATATATGGGAATAGTGACCGTGATATAGTGCATTTAAAAAAATATAGGGAATAGTGACCATGATATAGTGTCATTAATATCGGGAATAGTGACCACGATATAGTTGTGCTTTAATTATAGGCACAGGACCATTGATTAGTGTCATTTTAATATATGGGAATAGGACCGTATAAGTGTCATTTAATATAGGGTGAATAGTGACCACGATATAGTGTCATTGAATATAGGGAAAAAGTGACAATGAGTATAGTGTCAGTTAATATAGGGAATAGTGATCATGATATAGTGTCATTTAATATAGGGACAAGTGACCATGATATAAGTGTCATTTAATATAGGGCAATAGGGACCATGATTTATAGTGTCATTTAAATAGGGAATTAGTGTTCTGATATAGTGTCATTTCATATAGGGAATATGGACCATGATATATAGTGTCATTTAAGAAGGGATAGGACATGATATAGTTGTCATGTATATAGGGAAATAGTGACCGTGATATAGTAGTCATTTAATATTAGGGGAATAATGACCATGAGTTATAGTCTCATTTAAGTAGGGAATAGTGACCATGATATAGTGTCATTTAATATAGGGAATAGTGAATGATAGTGTCATTTATATAGGGAATAGTGGACCATGATATAGTGTCATTTAATATAGAGAACAGTTGATCATGATTATAGTGTCATTTAATATAGGGAATAGTGACCAGATTTATAGTGTCATTTAATATAGGGAATAGTGACCCTGATATAGTGTCATTACTATTAGGGGAAAATAGTGACCATGATTATAGTGTCATTTAATATAGGGAATAGTGACACATGATATAAGTGTATTTAAGTATGGAAAGTGCCCATGATATGGTCATTTAATATGGAATAGTGACTTAGGCGAAAGCTTAATTTTATGAATGCCTCCTGCTTTAGACTGGGGGGGGGGGGCGATTGGATTAGTTTGTATGTTAAGATATTGAGCAGACAGATGTGGAACGCTTTTAAAGGATATAAACTATTACCTCTCTAAATTTATACCTTTCGGGAACAGTCAAAATAAATGTAGGTCCACTCCTGCATGGCTTAATGCTCCAGTTAAAAAAGGGAAATGGAAACAAAAGAAAAAGGCTTTTGAATCGGAGGGACTGAAAACAGGGATTAAAGGGAATATAAAAGCTGTAATAAGGAGTGCCAAGAAAGCAATTACTAACTATGACTATCAGCGTTGGGTTTTATAGGACAAGTACATATTGTATTTATTATATTATCATATGTATGAAGACGTTACTAACTATGACTGTTATCTGGGGGAATAGGGACATTGGTAACACATTGTATTATGTATTTATATGTCATATTGTATGAAGGACGTTCTACTATGACTGTTATCATGGGTACTAGACATAACACATATGGTACTTATTTTATCAATTGTATGAAGGGACTTATATCACTAGACTGTTATCTGGGTAATAGGACATTGTAACATATTGTATATTATAGTTAGTCAATTGTATGAAGACTAAGTACTAACTTGACTTATCTGGTTTATAGGACACTGTAAACATATGTAGATATACTATCTATCATAGGATTAATACGTTACTAACTGATTACTGTTATCTGGGTAACTAGGACATTCAAACAATTTGTATTATTATATGTCTCATATTGTATGAAGGACTTTACTAACTATGACTGTTATACTGGGTATTAGGACACTGTAAACATATTTTTATTTATATTATCATACTGTATGAAGACTATTAACTACTATGGATTCTATCTGGGTAAAGGACATTGTAACATATTGTATTCTTATTTAAGTGTATCGGGTCTATTTCTGAATCGGATACCTAACATGATTCTAATTGTATTACACTATGACTGTTATCTGGTAATAGGGCATTTGTAACTATTGTCTATATAGATTATTCATATTGTAGAGAGTACGTTACTACTATGACTGTACTGGGTATAGGACACTAATATGGTATTTTTATAATTATCAATTGTAATAAGACGCTTTACTAACTGATGACTGTATCGGGTATAGACTGTAACATATGTATTTAATATATCATATTGTATAAGGACTTACTAAACTATGACTGTTATCGGGTAATAGGGACCATTGTAACTCATATGTTATTATTTAGCTATCATTATTGTATAGCCGTTACTAAACTATGACTGGTATCGCGGTAATAGGACATGTTTGTATAACATAATTGTATTATATATTATCATCTTGTATTAAGCGACGTTACTAACCTATGCTGTTATAGGGGTAATAGGACTTGTGAACATATAGTATCTTTACTATTATCATATTGTATAATGACATTACTACACATGACTGTTATCAGGGTAAAGACATTGTGAACATATTGTATTTTATATATCATATTTGTATAAGGACGTACTAACTATAGACGTTAATCATGGTTAAAGGACACTGTAACATAGTTTATTATATTATCATTTGTGAAGGACGTTTACTAACTATGACTGTTATGGGGTTATAGGACACTGTAAACATATTGTATTATTATATTATATATTGTATGAGAGGAATTACTAACTATGACTGTTATCAGTGGGTACTGAAGGCATTGTAACACCTATTGGTTATTATATATTATCTCATTTGGATCTGAAGGACGTTACTAACTATGTATGTTACTCAGGTAATAGGACATTGTAACCATATTGCATATATTATAGTATCAGTATTGTATGAGGACGTTACTAACTATGACTGATAGGCGATATAGGGACACTGTCATATTGTATTATTAATATCATATGTATGAAGGACTTACTAACTATGACTGTTTATCTGGTATAGGACACCTTGTAACATATGTGTATTATTATATTATCAGATATTGTATGAAGGACGTTACTAAACTATGTACTGTGTATCTGGATAGGACATTGTAAACAGATGTATTATTATATTATTTCAAGATTGTTGAGGACGTGTACTACACTATGAGTTATCAGGAGTAATAGATTGTAACATTTGCATTATTATATTATCATATTTGTATGAAGTACGTTACTAACTATGACGTGATCAGGTTGAGTACATAGGCATTTGTACATATTGTATTATTATACTTATCAATCTGGGTATGAGGACGTTACTATATGACTGTTTATCTGGGATAATGGACAATGTGTACATATTGTATTATTCTATTATCATAGGTATGGAAGGGACGTACGACTATGACTGTTTCTGGATTAATAGACATTACAATGTTTGTATTTTTATTATCATATTGTTGAGGGACGTTTACAACTTGAGTATATGCTGATAATAGGACAGTTGTAACATATTGTATTCTATATTATCATATTGGCTGATAAGGACTTACTAAAACTATGACTGTTATCTGGGTAATAGGACATTGTAACATATGTTAGATATATAATATCATATTGTAGAAGGAACGTTACTGAACTATGGACTGTTAGTCTATCTAGATGTACATGATTATTTTATTGTATAAGAGTCAATAGACGTATCTGGGAAAACATTAACATTGTATTATATAATTCAATTGTATGAAGGACGTTACTAACATGCCATGTTATATGGATAATAGGACATGTTAAAACATATTGTATTATTATATTATCATAATGTATAAGGCTTTAACTAACTATGACTGGTTCTGGGAAATAGGACTTGTAAGCATATTTATTCATGATCATATTATAGGCTTACTACCTTTTCCTGGTAAGGTGTAACATAGTGATATATTGATCATGATTAGATTACTAAGATCTTATTGAACATGTTATCTGGTGTAATAGGACTGTGTACAATTGTATTATATAGTATCAATTGTATGAAGGACGTTACTACTCATGACTGTTACTGGGGTCAATAGGACTGTAACCATATTGTATTTATTATCATATTGTATGAAGGACGTTACTAACTTGATGTAAATCGGGAATTAGGACATCGTAACCTTTGTAATTATTATATTATCATTTGTATGGAAGAACGTTACTAACTGGACTTTATATGTGGTAAGTAAGGACATTGTAACATATTTGTATTATTATATTTATCAGTATTATGAAGTACGTTACTAACATACTTGATCTGGGTAATTGCGACATTATAAACATATTGTTTTATTATATTATCAATTGTAATGAAGGACGTACAACATATGACTGTTATCTGGTAATAGGAACTTAACATATTGTATGTATTTATATCCTATTGTGCGTGAAGGACGTTCACTAACGTAGGACTTCTTCTGGGTAATGGACATTGTAACATATTGTATTATTATATTATAATCAATTGTATGAAGTATTACTCACAGAGACTGTTATCGGTGGTCATAAAGGACATGTATAACCTACTTGTATTACTTATATTATCATATTGTATGTAGGACTCATCTAACTATGACTGTTATCTGGGTAATAGGACAGTAACATATTGTGGGATTATTATTATATCTCATATTTATGAAGGACTTGTTACTAACTATGACTGGTATGTCTGGGTATGGACATTAGTAACATATTGTATTTTATATGTATCATATTGTATGAAGGACGTACAACTAGGTGACCTGGTGCTGGGTTCATAGGAACTTGTAACAATTGGTATTATTATATATAGATATTGTATGAGAGTTACTAACTATACTGTTATCTGGTAACTAGGACTTGTACATATTGCTATTATTTATATTATCTGAATTTGTATAAGGACGTTACTACCTATGACTGTTGATTGGTGTAATAGAACATATTGTAACATATTGCTTTATTAATATTTCTCATATTGATTATAGGATTACTAACTAGAGTTTATCTGGAAGTAATATGACTGTGTAACAATATGATTATTATATATCATATGTGTAGAAGGATCGTTACTAACTATGTACGTTATTGTAATAGAGTAATAGGACTTGTAAACATATGTGATTATATTCTCATAGTGTTATGAAGGACGTTACTAACTATGACTGTTATCTGGGTTAATATGACATGGTAACAATGTAATTATTATATTATCATTGTATGAAGACTTACTAACTATAGACTGTTTGGTATAGGACATGTAAACATTTGATATTATATATATCATAATGCTGTCTAGGAAGGACGTTCTAACTTGACTGTTATAGGGTAATAGGATATTGTAAACATAGGTATTATATTATCAATATTTGTATGAAGGACGTTACTGAACTAGGACGTGTTAATCTGGCTAATAGGAACATGTAACCCATATTGTATTATTATATTTCAATTGTTATGAAGGACGTTACTAACTATACGTGTATCTGGAAAAGGACATTCGTAAATAGTTATATTATTTATTCTATTGTTGAAAGGACTTACTAAACTATGACTGTTATCTGGTAATAGGACATTGTAACATATGTATTATTATATTATATATGTATGAAGGATTATCGCTATGATGTTTGCGGTAATAGGACATTGTAACAATTGTATTATTATATATCATATTGTATGTAAGACGTTACACTATTACGTTATGCTGGGTAATAGGACATTGTAACATATGTATTATATATTATCATATTGTAGAGGGTTCACATTAACTGGTTAGAACCTATAACTATTGATTATACATTTATGGTTATACTGAGCGTATATCTGGGTATAAGACATTGAAACATATGTGTATTATTATATTATCATATTGTATAAAGAACATTACTAACTATGACTGGTATATCGTGGGATAATAGTGACATCTGTTAAACATATTGTTCTATATATTCATATTGTATGACAGGACTGTCCTAACTATGACTGGTTATCTGGTAATAACTTGACTCTTGATAGTATACATTATGACGTTCGACATACTAATCTGGATAGTGCATTGCCTATTTATTATATTATCATATTGTATGAAGGACGTTCTATACTATGACTGTTCTATGGGTAATAGGACACTAAACTATGTAATTATATTGATCATATTGTATGAAGGACTTACTACTATGACGTATATGCTGGGAATAGGACATTTGTAACATATTGGATTATATATATCATATTGTAGAAGGACGTTACAACTATGACTTATCTGGGTAATGAGGAATTGTAAACAGATTGTATTTATTATTATATTATCATTTTGTATGAAGTTACGTTACTAACTATGACTGTATCTGGTGGGAAGAGGACATTATAACATATTGTATTATTATATTATCATATTGTTATGAAGGAAGTTAATAACTATCTATGGACTGTTATTCTGGGTAATAGGACCACTGTAAACATATTGTATTATAATTATCATTTGTATGAAGGACGTTTACTAACTATTGACTTATCTGGGTAATAGGACATGTACCCATTGTATTATATATATCATATGTAGGAAGGAGTTACTAACTATGACTGTTATTGGGTAATAGGACATATAACAATTGGAGTATTATATTACCTATTGTAGTAGGAAGTCACTAACTATGACTGTTATTCTGGGTAATAGGACATTGTAACATAGTGTATTATATTATATTAGCATATTGTATGACGTACGTTTAACTATGATGTTATCTGGTAATAGGACATGTATTAAAAATATTGTATTATTATTATTGATACATATTGTATGAAGGACTTTATATAACTATGACTGTTATCTGGGTATAGGACACTGTAAACAGATTGTATTATATATTATCATATGTATGACGGACGTACAACTATGATGTTATCTGGGTAATAGGACATGTAACATATTGTCTTTATATATTATCATATTGTATGAAGGACGTTACTAACTATGATGTTATTTATCTGGGTTAAGGACATTGTCACATATTGTATTATTAGATTATCATATTGTATGAAGGACGTTTACTAACTATGACTGTTGTTATGGATGGGTAATAGCGACATTTTAACATATTGTATATTATATTATCATAGTTGGTAGGAAGGACATTACTAAAATGACGGTATCTGGGTAATAGGACATTTGTAAACATATTGTATTATTATATGATTATTGTATGAAGGACGTACTAACTATGACTGTTATCTGGGTAATAGGAAATTGTAACATATTGTATTATATGATATATGTCTGAAGGACGTACTAACTATGATGTATCTGGGGGTAATTGGACATTGTCACAATGTATATTCAGTATCATATTGTATGAAGGACGTTACTTAAATATACTGTTATCTGGGTAAATAGGACATTGTAACATTATTGGATATGATATATTCATATTGTTGAAGGACGGTTAGAATAGACTGTATCAGGGTTAATAGGACATTGTAACAATGTATTATTATAGTATCATATGGATTGGAAGGGACGTTACTAACTATGACTTATCAGGTTATAGGACACGTGTAAACATATTGTATGATTATATTATCATATTGTCTGCAGGACGTACAACTAGTGAATGTTATCTGGTAGGTAATAGGGACACTTGCTAACATATTGTATATTATATTATTCAATGTATGAAGGAAATTATAAAATATGGAACTGTTATCAGGGTAATAGGACATTGTAACAATGTATTATTATATTGATATAGGGTATGAAGGACGTTACTAAAACTATGGACTGGGTATCGGGTAATAGGGGACATGTAACATATTGCATTAGTATAGGATTCATATTGTATTGAAGGACGTCCTAACTATGACTGTATCTGGTAATAGACATTGTAACATATTGTATTATTATATTATCATATTGTTATTGAAGGACGTTACTAACTATGATGTATCTGGGTAAAGGACATTGTAACATATTGTATTATTATTATTATCATATTGTATGAAGACGTACTAACTATGAATGTTATCTGGGGTAATAGGACATTGTAACATATTGTATTATTATATTATCATATTGTATGAAGGACTTTTAATAACTATGCCTGTTATCTGGATATAATAGGACCATTGTGGTAACATTGTATTATATATTATCATTATTGTGATTGAAGGACTTATAAACTTGACTGTTATCAGGGTAATAGGAATGTAACATATTGTATTATTATATATCCTATTGTTGAAGGAGTTACTAACTATGACTGTATGGATAATAGGACATTGTAACATATGTATTATTATATTATCATATTGTATGAAGGACGTTACTAAACTATGAATGTTATCTGGGACGAAATAGGACAGTATAACATAATTGTTATTATATTATCATTCGGTATGAAGGACGTTACTCATAGACTGCTTATCTGGATAAAGACATTGTAAACAATTATTGTCTAGTAATTATCATATGTATTGAAGGAACATTATAACTAGGACTGTTAGCGTGGTAATAGGACATTGGAACATATTGTATGATTATATTATCATTTTGTTCGAAGGACGTTACTAAAAACTATGACTGTTTCTGGGTAATAGACATTGGTAACATTATGTTATATATTATCATTTTATGAAGGGTTACTAACTATGGACTGTTATTATGGGTAATAGGACACTGTAACATATTGTATATTATATTATCATATTGTCGAAGGATTACCTAAAAACGATGACTGTTATCTGGGACAGTAGGGGGGACATTTGTAAATATGTATTTATATTATCATATGGTATGAAGGACGTACTAATATGACTGTTATATGGGTAATAGGACCATTGTAAATATTGTAGATATATTATCAGATTGTTATTGAAGACGGTACTAACATGACTGTGTATATGGGTAACTAATAGGACACTGTACATATTGTAGTAGTATATTATCAATTGTATGAAGGACGTACAACTATGACTTATCTGGGTAATAGACCATGTAAATATTTGTATGTAATTATCATATTGTATGGAAGGACGTAACAACTATGACTGTATTCTGGGTTGTTAATAGGACATTATAACATATGTATTATTATATTTCATATTGTAGTCGACGTCACTAACTAGACTGTTACCTCTGGGTAATAGACAGGTAACATATTGTATTATTAGTTATTTCTATTGTAATGAAGTTGGTTACTAACTAGACTGTTATCTGGGAATAGGACATTAGAACATATTGTATTAGTATATATCATATGTTGAAGGACTTTACTAATATGACTGTATCTGGTGGTAATAGGACCTTAAAAGGAGGTATTATTATATTAGCATATTGTATGAAGGACGGTACTAACATGACGGTTATCTGGGTAATTAGGACATTGTAACATATTGTATTATTATATTATCATATTGTAGGAAGGACGTTTACTAAACTAGACTGTTATATGGGTAAGAGGACATGGTATTAACATATTGTATTATTATATTATTCAATTGATGAAGGACGTTACTAACTATGACTGTTATCGGGGGTAATAGGAGATTGGACCAAATATTGTATTATACTATTATCATATTGTATAGGACCGTTACTAACTATGACTGTTATCATATGGGTAATAGCAAAATTGTAACATTTGTTTATTATATTATTCAATTGTAATGAAGGACATTACAAATATGATGTATCTGCGGTAATAGGACATTGAACATATGTTAATTATATATCAATTGTTATGAAGACGTTAATAACTATGACTGTTATCGGGTAAGGACATTGTAACATATTGTATTATTATATCATATTGTATGAAGGACGTTACTACTATGGACTGTTACTGGGGGAATAGGCCATTTGTAAACATATTGTATTAGTATATTAATCTTATTGTAGGAAGGGACGGTACTAAATGACGTTATTCTGGGGGTAATTAGGACATTGTAACATATTGTATTATTATATTTCATATTGATGAAGGACAGTTTACTAACTAGATGTTAATGGGTAATAGGACATTTTGTAACATATGTTTATTATTATTATCATATTGTATGAAGGACGGTACAACTGACTGTATTGGGAATAGACATTGTAACATATTGTATTATTTATTATCATTATTGTATGAAGGACGTTACTAAACTATGACGTTATCTGGGTAATAATAGGACATTGTAACATATTGTATATTATATATCATATGTATTAAAGGACATTACTAATATGACTGTTATCTGGGTAAGAGGACATGTAAAAATTGTCTTTATTATATTATCATATTGTATGCAGGAGTACTAACTATGACTGTTATTGGGTCATCGGACAGTTGTTAAATATTGGATTATTATCTATCATATTGTATGAAGGACGTTACTAACTATGACTGTAGTTGGGTAATAGGACAGTGTAACATTATTGTATTAGTTATATATTCATATTGATGAAGGACGTTACACTCGTGATTAACTGGGGAAATAGGACATTTAAAACTTATTGTATTATTATTGATCAAAGTGTATGAAGGACGTTACTAACTATGGACTGGTATTGGGTAATCGGACATTGTAACTATTGTATTATTATATTATCATATTGTATAAAGGACTTACTAAACTATGACTTTATCTGGGGTAATAGGACATTTGTAACATATTGTATTATATTATCATATTGTATGAAAGGAGTTATAACTATGACTGTTTATCGGGGTAATAGGACATTATAAAATATTGTATTATTATTTATCATATGTAGTGAAGGACGGTTACTAACTAAACTATGACTTATCTGGGTAATAGGACATTGTAACATATTGTATTATTATATTATCATATTGTATGAAGGACGTTACTAACTATGACTGTTATCTGGGTAATAGGACATTGTAACATATTGTATTATTATATTATCATATTGTATGAAGGACGTTACTAACTATGACTTATCTGGGTAATAGGACATTGTAACATATGGTATCATTATAATATATTATATAAAGGCCCTTACACTGTCTGTATATTGATATCTCTAACTACAATTAAATGTACGAGTTGGTACAATTTTTGTCGACTCCATAGATAGTTCTGGAGATGAATTTCAATCAATTCTGACAATGTAGCGTGTGGAGATGTTGCTAGAATTAAGTGACCAATAGCAGAGAGGGATACAGGAGTTCTTCATAGTAACACCATCTTCAACTACACAAAGGGGTAACTAACCTTCCAGGAATGTTGTACTCTCATACACATAAACAGGTCTATAAACATATGTGCACACACACACACACGGAGTTGTGGGATATTCTGGGGCCCAGGGATACAAAAGGCAGGGGCAGTGATGGAAAACCGGATCGTAGTGATATGGTCCTTAGGGGCCCCCTGGCAGTAACTGTTAAATTCTTAGTCATCCTCTCTGTGTCTTCCACTATGGGCCAACTTTCTGTATGTTATCCTGCGGCCCAGAAATCCACAAACTCCGTGTGTGGGTGTGTGCACATATGTTTATAGACCTGCTTATGTGTATGAGAGTACAACAAACTTCCCCTGGAAGGTTAGTTACCTTTGTGTAGTTTGAAGAGTGGTGTTACTATGAAGAACTCCTGTATCCCTCTCTGCTATGGTCACTTATTTAGCACATCTCCACACGCTACATTGTCAGACTTGATTGAAATTTCATTACCGAACTATCTAGGAGTCGACAAAAATTGTACCAACTCGTACATGTTAATTGTAGTTAAGATATCAATATACAGACAGTTGTACAGGGGCCCTTTATATAAAATATTACTAATGATACCATATGTTAGCAATGTCCTATTTACCCAGATAAGTCATAGTTAGTAACGTCCTTCATTACAATATGATAATACTAAATAGAACACAATATGTTACATGTCCTATACCCGATAACAGTCATAGTATTATACGTCCTATTTACAATATATAATATATAATTAAATAGTTACAATGTCCTATTACCAATTTCCAGATACTAGTTCGTAACCGTCCTTTCACTAAAAATGATAATTACTAATACAAAGTTTTAAGTGTCCTATTACACGATAACACAGTCATAGTTAGAACTCCTTTCATACAATATGATAATATAGATACAATATGTTACAAATGTCACTATTACCCCAGATAAAGTCATAGTTTAGTAAGTCCTTTATACAATATGATAATATAATAATACAATAGTTACAATGTTCTATTACCCAGAATACAGTCCATAGTAGTAACGTCTTCATACATTGGATCAATATATGAATACAATATAGTTTTAAGGTGTCCTATCCCCAGTTAATAAAGTAGTAACGCCTTCATACAATATGATATATATACTAATACATAATGTTACATGTCCTATTACCCAGATAACAGTCATGTCAGTAACGTCTTCATACATATGATAATAATAATCCAATAGGTTTAACAACTGTCCTATTACCCAATAACAGTCATAGTTCGAGTACGTCCTGCATACAATATGATAATATAATAATACAATTTTTACATGTCCTACTTACCCAGATAACAGTCATATTAGTAATGTCCTTTAAAATATGATATATAATATACACTATGTTACAGAGTCCTATTACCCAGATAACAGTATAGTTTAGTAACGTCCTTCATACAATATGATAATATAATAATACAATATGGGGTTACAATGTTCTATTACCCAATAACAGTCCTAGTTCAGTACCGTCTTCATACAATATGATAAATAATAATAAACTATGTTACAAATGTCCTATTACCCATATAACAGTCAAGTTAGTAAACTGTCCTTTGCAGTCAATATGATATTATAATAATACAATATGTTACAAGTCCTAATTACCCGCCAGAACTACGTCCTATAGTTAGTAACCGTCCCTTCCTACAATAGATAATATAATAATACAATATGTTACAATGTCACTATTACCCCAGTAACAGTTCCATAGTAGTAACGTCCTTCATAAATATAGATATAATTACAATATGTTACAATGTCCTATTACCCGATACAGTAATAGTTAGTTAACGATCTTCTACAATTGATATATAATAACTATGTTCCACTGTCCTATTACCCAGATACAAGTCATATTGTAATGTCCTTCATTACCAATTGAAAATATAATAATACAAAGTTACAATTTTGCTATTACACATATATAACAGTCATAGTTAGTAACGGTCCTATACAAATTCATGATAATAATAATACAATATGTGATCAATGTCCTATTACCCCGATAACAGTATAGTTAGAACGTCTCATACAATTCCGATAATATAATAATACTATTTATCCTGTCTCTTACCATCTATGACCACAGTACCAGTTTAGTTGTACGTCCTTCCTACAATATGATAATATAAAATACAATATGTTACAATGTCCTAATACCCAGATACCGTCATGTTAGTACGTCCTTCATAACAATATGCTAATATAATAATACCCCATTTTACGTGTCCTATTACCCAGATAACAGTCATATTAGAAAGTCCTTAACAATATGATATATAAGTAATACAAGTAGGTATTAATGTCCTGATTCCAGATAACAGTCTCTAGTGTAGTAATCAACTTCATACAATTAGATATATAACTAATAATACAATATGTTACACTGTCCTATTACCCAGAGTAACAGTATAGTTAGTGACGTCACTCACGCCAAATATGAAAATATAATACATACAATATGTTATAAGTCCTATTACAACCCAGATAACAGTCATATAGTTAGTTAACCGTCCTTCCATACAATTGATAATATACATATAAATATGTTACATGTGCAGATTACCCAGAGTAAGTACATAGTTAGTACGTCCTTATACAATCTGAATAATATAACTAACTACAATATGTTACAGTGTCCTTTACTTACCACATATACACAGTCATGTTAGTAACGTTCTTCAATACAATATCATATAATATATTACAATATGGTTATCAATGGTCCTTAACCCGATTTAACCGTCATATTAGTAACGTCCTTCATACATATGATAATATAAATACAATATTTACAAATGTCCCCTATCTGCCCAGATAACAGTCATACGTTTAGGTAATCCTTGACAATATGATAATATAATATACATATGTTACAGGTCCTATTACACATGAAAACATGTTCATAGTGTTTAGTAACGCCTTCATAAAT
The DNA here is from genome assembly GCA_019447015.1 of Hymenochirus boettgeri. Classification (NCBI taxonomy): domain Eukaryota; kingdom Metazoa; phylum Chordata; class Amphibia; order Anura; family Pipidae; genus Hymenochirus; species Hymenochirus boettgeri. The sequence continues at coordinate 5,871 of JAACNH010001083.1, read as the reverse complement.
ATGATAATATAATAACATATGTTACCATGTCTTTACCCAGGAAACAGGCATAGTTTAGTAACGCCTTCGAACAAATGATAGATAATAATTACAATTATGTTCAAGTCCTATTACCCAGACAACAGTCCTAGTTAGTTAATGCCTTAATACATATGATAATACTAGACAATATGTTTTTAAATGTCTTTATCCAGATAACAGTCATCGAGTAACGTCCTTCATACAATGATATATAATAATAACAATTATGTTATATGTCTATTTCGTCCCAGATACATTCATAGTTTGTAACGTCTTCATACAATATGAAATAAATAATACATATGTTACAATGTCTATGATCCGACTAACAGTCATAGTTCAGTAACTCCTTCAAAATATGGATATTAATAATACAATATGTTACATGTCCTATTACCCTGATAACAGTCAAGTTAGTAACGTCCTTCATATCCAATATGATATATAAAAATACATATGTTACACACAATGTCCTATTATCATCAGATAACAGGCATAGTTAGTTAAAAGTCCTTCATACATATGATAATATAATAATACAATATGTTACAATGTCCATATTAACCCAGATAACAGTTCATAGTCAGTACGTCCTTCCATACAATATGATAAAGATAATAATACAAATGTTACAATGTCCATTTACCCAGATAACAGTCATAGTTAGTAAGTCCTCATACAATTGATAATATAATAATACAATATGTTACAATGGTCTATTATCCGATAACAGTCATAGGTATAGACGTCTTCATACAAATATGTATATCTATACTAATGCAATATGTTACATTTCCTATTACCCGATAACCATCCATAGTGTTAGTACACGTCCTTCATACCCTATGATAATATAATAATACAATATGTTTACAAGTCCTATCTCCCTGATAACAGTTATAGTTTAGTAATGTTCCTTCATACATATCTGATAATATAATAAACAATATGTTAGCAAGGTGCCTTACTACCAGATAACATCACTAGTTAGTACGTCCTTGCATGACAATATGATAATATAATACATACAATGAGTGTACACGTGTCCTCATACCCGATAAGTCATAGTTAGTAACGTCCCTTCATACCATATGATAACTATAATATTAATACATTGTTACAATGTCCTATTACCCTAGAACAGTACTATGTCTAACCGTCCTTCAACAAGATCGATGAATATATCATATCAATAGAGTACAATGCCTATTTACCCAGATAACAGTCATAGTTTAAGTAACGTTCCTTCATACAATATGTAATACTGAATATACAATTGTTTTGACAATGTCCATATACCTCCCAGAACATCATTGAGTAGTAACGTCCCTTCAGACAAATATAATATAATACAACTATGTTACAAGTTCCTATTACCAGATCAACGTCATAGTTAGTACGTCCTTATACAATAATACATATAAAATACATATGTTACAAATGTCCTATTACCCAGATACGTCATGTGTTAGTAATGTCTCCTACCAATATGATAATATAATATACAATATTGTTCAAATGTCCTATTACCCTCCATAAACAGTCATAGGTTAGTAAACGTCCTTACATTAACAATATGATAATCTATAATACAATATGTTGACAAGGTCCTATTACCCAGATAAACTACATCATAGGTAGTAACGTCTTATGACAATATTGATAATATATAATAACATATGTTACATGGTCCTATTACCCAGATAACAGTCATAGTTGTAACGGTCCGTCATACAATGATAATATATAATACAATGTTTACAGTGTCCTATACCCAGATAACAGTCATCGTTAGTATAAGGTCCTTCATACAATTGTATCAATTAATAATACAATAGTTATACATGTCCTATACCCAGGAACAGTTCATAGTATAAACGTACTTCATACAATATGTAATTATAATATAACAATATGTTACAATGTCCTATTACCAGAATAACAGTCATAGTTAGTGAGGCTTCCTATACAATTAGTAATATAAACAATTGTTATAGGTCCTATTACCCAATAACAGATAGATTAGTAACTCCTTCCTACAAATGATATATATAATACAATATGGTACAATGTCCTATTACCTCAGATAAGTCAATAGTAGTAACGTCCTTCATACAATATGATAATTATAATAACAATATGTTTACAGTGTCCTAGTACCCAGAATAACAGTCCATAGTAGTTATAATTCCTTCAAACAATATGAGTAATATAATAATACATATGTTATAATGTCCTGGCTATCCACCAGATACAGATCATAGTTAGTAACGTAACTTATACAATGATAATATAATAATCAATACAAGCTGTTTACAATGTCCTATTACCCAGAAAGTCAAGTGTAACTGTCTTCTACAATATGATATATATAACCAATATGTTACAATGTCCTCTGTCCCAGAATACAGTATAGTAGTAAGTCCTTCATGACAATGATAATATAAACCACTATGGTTAGTGTCCTAGTTACCCATATGAACAGTCATAGTTAGTAAGTCCTTCATACAATATGTACTATAATAAATACAAATGTTCAACAATGTCCTATTTACCAGATAACAGTCATAGTTAGTAGACAGTCGTCACCTAATCTGATATATAAACTACAATATGTTACCGATGTATGTCCTATTCCAGATACCAGTCATAGTTAGTAAGTTCCTTTCATACAATAGATAATATAATATCCATAGTGTATCAGGCTGTCCTATACACATATAACAGTCATAGTTAGTCAACTCCTTACATATGATAAAGTAGATCTATATATTCAATATGTACACTTTACCCCAGCATAACAGTCATAGTTACTACGCCTTCAGTACAATATGATATATAATCAATACAATTGTTACAATGTCCTATACCCAATACCATTCTAGGTAATGTCCCTTCATTACAAATTATAATATAATATACCACATGTTAAATGTCCATTCTCGTAACAGTAAGTTAGTACAGTCCTTCATACAACTAGATAAATATAATACAAATATTATGAATGTCCTTTTCACGATACCGTAGTTAGTACGTCCTTCCACATTATATATAACTAATACAATATGTGACAGTCCATACCGATAACCATCGTCTGTAACTGTCCTTCTACATATTGAAATATATATCCATATTTAAATATCCTATTACCCTGATACAGTCATAGTAGTACGTCCTTCTCAATATGATTATAATACTACCTCGTCCCCTTTTCTTAGCTCGTATATGTAAGTTCATACACTTATGCTTATCTCATAATCGTTACATGTTCTCTACCGACCCGTTATTACACACACACACACGGAGTTGTGGGATATTCTGGGGCCCAGGGATACATGACAGAAGTGGCCCATAGTGAGACACAGAGAGGGAGGATAAGAAGTTACAGTTACTGCCAGGGGGGCCCCTAAGGACCATTCACTACGATCCGGTTCCAATCAATAGGCCACTTGCCTTTTTCTTTTGGAGCTGCCTGTGTCGGAGGTGGCGGAGGAAATCATGCTGTCTCCGTCCTCTATGTCTATGTCTCTCCTTGACAGCTCCTTCTTTTTAGCCTAGAAGAAAAAACCCCGTAGATGTTCAGTGTCAGAGCAGCGTCGCTCCCAGAATACATGAATATTAAACAGCTGCATAGAGAGCTACGAGGGTAGAATAAGGGCCGACAGATCCACCACGGAGGGAAGTTAACCCCCTCAGAACCTTCCCCTTCCAGGAAACACAATGCAGGCAAAACGACAGCGAAGGCTAAATCCCCAATCAAGGAGGAGACAAACTGCCATCAATGTGAACACCAAACCTCCGATTCTCCGATGGCCTTTCCCTGCAGCCAGTGACCCCAGATAAACCTTCCACCCATTACACCCAATTATCCCCTTCATATACAGTATATAATATATAGTGTACACAGACACATTATCCCCTTCATATACAGTATATAATATATAGTGTACACAGACACACCCTATTATCCCCTTCATATACAGTATATAATATATAGTGTACACAGACACCCAATTATCCCCTTCATATACAGTATATAATATAGTGTACACAGACACACCCTATTATCCCCTTCATATACAGTATATAATATAGTGTACACAGACACACAGTATAGGAAATCAGTGGTTGTGATGAACACACACCATCTGCCCGCGTATGAGATCGAGGGGGCGCGCTTCATATGACAGTATGCACACCACATGATAAATTAAGTCAAGATGTTTATGTATATATGTATTTTCCTAAAAAACTTCCAATTGGTTGGGCTGATTTTGACGACACTTACTATACACATGTTCCAGGACCCAGGCGGGTAAGATAGGCTACATAACTTTTACAAACCACAGCGTATCCCTTTTTTAAGCCCCCTTAAGGGCTAGGTCACACTGCAGCAATTTTTCAAATCATTGGAATCGTGGCAACGCACCGAAAATACGAGTTTTCAGGTGCAATGCGATTTCGCTTGCGATTTGCGTCCCCATTTTAATTGCAAAAACGCAGCCAAAGCACGACATCGCATATAAATCGCATGTGCTCTCTAGTCGCTCCCATATGTTCCTCCTACCCTCCCACTCATCGCAGACCATCTCCTATACAACCCCCCACTCGACCTCTGCTTCCGCTCGCCTTAAACCCTCTCTCTAGTGGGGCTCCCATCCTCTGGAATTCCTATTCCCCTCGCTCAACCTATATGGTAACCAGCACAGATTGATATCTATATATCTGGCTTATATAGATAAATCTAACCCTTACATCCTACCCTATTGCGGTAACCAGCACATATCTGTATCTACTATACTATATAGGCTAAATCTAACCCTTACGCCTCCTACCTATCCGGTAACAGCACAGTGTATGGTATCTATTATCTATATAGGAAAATCACTAACCTTACATCCACCTATCTGGTTCATTATCTATATATGATACATCTACCCTTACATCCTACCATCCGTAAACCAGCACGTATATATAGCTATATATCATAATGATAAATCTACCCTTACATCCTACCTATCCGCTAACTCAGCACAGTTATTGGTATCTGATAATATCTATATCTGATAATCAACCCTACATCCTAACCTTATCATCCGGTAACCGCACAGTATAGGATCTATATATCTATAATATAATCTAAACCCTACAAATCCTACCTATCCGGTAATAGCCAGCACAGTCTATGGTAATCTATATATCTATATAGGATAAATTCTCAAATCTACCCTTACAATCCTACCTATCGCGGTAACCAGCACAGTAATATGGTATCTTATATCTAGATATGTAAAGCTACCCTTACCACATCCTACCTATCCTGTAACCAGCAACAGTATATTGTATCTATATATCTATATATGATAAAGTCTACTACCTTACAATCCTACCTATCCGGTACCAGCACAGTATATGTATCTATTTTATATATGATAAATCTACCCTTACTCCTACCTATCAGGTACCAGCACAGTATATGGTATCTATATAGCTATATATTGATAATCTAACCCTTACATCCTACCTATCCGTTTAACCAGCACAGTATATGGTATCTATATATCTATATATGATCAATCTACCCTTACAATCCTACTAGCCGTAAACCGGCAAAGTAGATTGTAAATCTATATATGATAAATCTAACCTTATACATCCTACATATCCGGTAACCGGCACAGTATAATGGTATCTTCTAATTTCTAAATCTAAACCCCTTACATCATACATATCCTGTAACCAGCACAGTAGAGGTATCTATATAGCGATATAGGAATAAATCTACCTTACAACGCCGACAATACCGGTTAGCACCGTATAGGTATCTATATATCAGATATGAAAATCGCC